>VZRS01000476.1:84592-226035 GCA_013398055.1 Ifrita kowaldi | reverse complement strand
GTTGACTGAGGGCTGGTTGTTTGTATTAGCCTGAGTTGGTGTTAACCTCTGGTTTTGTCCCAGGATCAGTTCCCTGTCGGGCTTCCTAAAGACTCTATCAGCAAAGTGGGTAGAGCTATGTTAATAGAGAGGATCATAAGCCAACTTTCCCCCTGTAAAGAAAAACTTAATAAATACTTTATTAACATAACAGGGAGAGCAGAGTAAGCTGAGATGGCCTAGTGACATGTTCACACTTTGTCTGATGAATGACCTATTCTTTATTGGACTAGATTAGCATTTTTGGGTATCTAATTCCGTGCTCTCCATCCCTCTCAAAATCTCACTTAAAAGTTTTCCCAGTTTGTGATTTATTTATTTCTTAACTGGACTCTTCAAAGAGATTTAAATCACTGACTGTTCAATCTTAAAGAACCCTTCTTGTCGCCTTGGGGTCCGGTGGTGGATAACCCAGTGCGTTGCAATGTGGCTAGAGAAAGCCTCCCACCAGGGAAAAGCTTTTCCTGGGACTTCAGCAACTTCCCTGGGCTATGGGTGATTTCAGCAAGTGTAGCAACTTCTCTGCTACAAATTATATCAGCTCTTTGTGAAATCACCCAGGCAAAACTTGGAGACAAAGAGACAGGAGCCTCGTATGGCAATTCTACAGAGGTAGCCTTTCTTGTCCAGCAGCCCCTGTGAAAGGGAGGCCAGGGACAAGAACTCCCTCCCCTCAGGGGTAGAAGCAGAGGTTATATGGGAAAGGCAGGGGGTGGGGTAGAAACCAATTAGCCAGAGGGGTACAGGCTATTACCATAAAGAAACAAGGCATGTTGGGAGTGGCTCTTTTTGTCACCACGACCCAGAGGAAGGTTGCTTATCTCTGGGGAGATTCTTTTGGCCCTCAGGCCTCTGTCCTCCAAGGGAGTGCAGAGGGCTCCTGCACCAAGGGTTCACAGCCCTCTACACCTTCTCTTCTAGAAATCTAAGTCATCCTACAGGGTTTTACTCCACAGTATCTTTACACCATGGCTAGTTCAAACAACCACAAATTACATAACGAAATTCTGGTGTAGGATTTTTTCTTAAACTCTGTCAGAGTAGACAACAGAAAGAAATTACAATGTTTCTATCTGGTTTATAAGCTGCTTTTAAAAGAAACTTTCTAGTTTGTTCCTCGCTTAGAAGATCCTCAAAAGGTTGTGTGTGATGCACCACCCATGTGGTATGCCACAGATCACGCAATTACTGATGTGCTACCGATGATACCATGCAGTTTCTTGTGTCTTAGAATTCTTTGATTCTGCTTCATTTTAATTTTAGAGTTGTAGAATAGTAATAATGTATGGAGATATTCTAGATCTAAGCCTCAGTTACACGGTTTGTTGTGTGCTGTGCTGAAACTTGCTGAGCATTTATGTATGCACTTACAGCCTAATGGGAGCTCACGGAATTTCTGACATTCATATCAGTAAGCATGTACCCGGTAACCTTGCTGGATCAGGGCCATGTTTTGTAACATCATAAGGGCCTGAGACTGTATCACTGGAACTGAAGCTTCCTGTCCTGTTTAGTTTGTATTCGTAGAGTTCCTTGTACTCTGAACTCCAGTATGACCAGATTAATGGCTGTTCTGAAAGCACGTTTATGTCTTGAACCCATGTAAAATGTTGTTGCCTTTCCCATAACCCTGTAACCATGCCTTCTGCAATTTAGTCTCTGCTAAACTGGGAACAGTGCTTTGCATTGCACTCACTCTCTGACACATTTTGTGGTTTTCTTTACAGAATCGCTAAATGCCCTAGAGGACAAAGACCTGGATGCTTTAATGGCTGATCTTGTAGCAGACCTAAATGATGTTGAACAGAAAACTTTACAAGCCCAGAAAACTTCTTCTTGCAACCAGCAAAGTACAGTCACTCAGCCTTCAACAGGCTTGAATAGTGACATTTATTCTAAAGTAAGTCCCTATGTTACCATTACTGGACAGTTGGGGGATGATTTGCCGCCTCCACCTCCAGAACCTGAATCAGACCTTCCACCAGCACCGCCACCACCTCCTCCTGAGCCACTTACCCAGGTAAGTCTGGGGGGAACCTTATTCTAAGCATTTACTAGTTCTTGTCAGTTTGCAAGTAGTATTTGGCACTGGAACACCAGTGGATCTCCCAGGTAGATACATCTTGGGAAGATTCTGCCATGATGAAACATGCATGAACTCTGGAGTGAAATTTCTATTGTTGTGGCCTCAGCGGTGTCTGCCCATTCCTTGACCTATTGCCCATTCCTTCGTCTTTCTAATAATCATTTTGATAGCCCAATACAGGCATAAATCATTGCAGATGGTTTATTGTAACAGAAAATTTATCACTGAAATTTTAAGAAGCACTAAACAGTTAATATCTTCTTACAGAGAACTTGGTTTTGGCGTCAGTGCTAAGCATGGTCAAAGATCTCTCCACTTTGTGAAGATGTCACTGTGTGTGTTCATTGCAGTCTGTGCTATTTGTATTGATGAGAAAATTCTGTGGATGTTTCCCAGCTCCATCCCTGGCCTAAGTGATTTCTTGCAATAGGAAAAGCTGTTCAGTTGTGTAAAACTCAACATTTGCTAGGTGACCAGGTGCAGGGATGAGCACAAGAAGTACCTCTCCTAGTCCTAACACAGAATCACTCTGCTCTTCTTGGTCTTGTCTTGGAAGGAAGTATTGGAGACAATCTGCAATAGGGGAAAAATGCTCTTAGGAGGTGCCAAAGTTATCAGTAGGTACCTATTTATAACTATTTACAAATAACTGGCTTACCTGTATCTAAAATTTCAGGCTTATCACAATCTCCTCCTTCTTGCAGAGCTGTTTTAAGAACTGAAATAGAATGTGATATTTGTAGTATTTTTTGATGTGAGGTTGTGGAGAGGTAGATAATATGAGAATTCTGCCCTGTCACAGCCTTGGGAGGAGAAGAGAAGGCATTAAGAGTGATGCAGCCCCCCAAAAAATGAATCTGAAATCATGAAATATACAAATATATCTCTTTCAGTATTCATGTTCACAGTAACTATGATTGAGAGAAGATGTTTACATTTAGGGAACGGAAATATTTTAGGGAACATGTAAAGTATCAGTCAGTTTTGCTTAAAACCGTGGTCGATTCATTGCTGTTTAAAAACCCACACGAACTGAATTTGAATCACCTCAGCATCACTGCTGCCCCTGTGTTTGGAGTCATACAGCAGACATATTCAGCAAAAGGAACAGAAAACTGGATAGGAAGGGGACCTTTCTGATGACATAACAAGTGATCTACTGGATAAAGCTTCATTTGATGCATAGGACCTTTCAATGCTCTTTGAAGACTGAAACTTATAAACATGTGGGAGAAGCTTTGCCATTTTTCTGCTTCTCAAAGATAATAGTTAACTTCCCATCTTAAAGGAATATCAACATTTGCAAAGTATCAGCTGAACAGCTTCAGAAGCTGAAGTACTTTATTTAACTAGAATGACTGATACAGAAGAGATGCTATCAAGATGAGTTCTATCCATTTCCTTCAAACATTTCCCCATTTTGATTTAGACTCATGATGTTTAAGGAAGTAGCAAGCTTCTAAGTAGTCTGGTTTGTAAGCTGACAAGTGTGGTCTGGAAGGGTCGCTGGTTAGGTGGGCTGAAACTGGCCAGACTCAAGGGCTAGTAGTCAATGGTTTACTGGCTGGTAGCAAGTGGGGTCAGCACTGGGATTTATACTATTTAACACTTTCATCTGTGACCTGAGTGATGACATAAAAACCCACCTGTGGATGTTCTGAAGATGCTTTTAATTGAGGGCACTGACTGTCAAGATCAATCGCAGACCTTCAATGCAAGGGGACTTGAAACATGAGGACTAGGCCAGCAGAACTCTCAGAAACCCAGCAACGTACAAGGTCCCGCACCTGGGGTGTAATAACCATTTGTACAGTTTGGGAGATGACAGGCTGAGCAGCAGCCCAGCTGAAAAGGAGATCCTGCTGGAATAAGAACCATGAGTGAAAGATCATCTCAGTAGAGGAAACTGGCCTCTTTTGGGAGGAGTATGGCCAGCAAATGAAGGGAGTTATTGTTCCTTTCTCTTGGCACTGGTGGGCCCACTCCTGGAATACTGCACTCCATTCTAGATGTGGAGATACTGGAGAGTGTCCAGCAGAGAGCTGGTGGAATGGCCAGAGGTTTGCAGTGATCAGGGGCCAGCAAGGACAGGCTGAGGGAGCTGTGGTGGTTTAGTCTGACAGAGGAGGCTGGGGAGGGATCTAATGACAGGCCAAAAATACCTGAAGGGCAGATGCGAAGCTGGTGGAGCCGAATTCTTCCATGGTAGTGTTAGGTCACTAACGTGGAAGGGGCAACTGCTACATGTCACAGCTTTGTAGTTTCAGACAGGACATTAGGAAAACATTTTCCACTTCAGATGGAGCGCTGGAACAGATGACCTCCCCAGATTCCCTTTCCTTGAAGGTTTTCCAAACTTTGCCAGGCAAAATCATGACTGTCCTGAACTAATGTTGGTGACCATCCTGCTTTGGGCAGGAGCCAGACTGTGGACCCTCAAACCTGTCTTCCAAACAGCATTTTTATGATGCTGGGATCTAAAGCTCACTGAAATCAACAGTGCTGAAGTTCTTTTCATTGAGTGTTGTACTGAGCTAATTCTTTATTAGCTGACATCCTGCATTACCTGCATTAGGTACCTGCATTACCTAAAATCAAGCAAGATTTCAGAGTGTATATACTAAACACAACTGGAATTCTGTATGAATAGCCAAAAGTCACTTCTCCCTCAGTTGAACTGTTCCTCTGAGACTGATCTCTGATGATATTCCCTGGTCTCTTTCCAGATTCAGGGAGTGACAGAGAAGGATAGGAACAGGTCGTAGAAGCATTTCTAAGGAATATATCTACAGTAGTTTATTTCCTCATTAAGGCATTGGTTCTGCTTTTTCCTGCAGCCTTTGCCTTATTTTATGATACAGATTGTATTCAAATACTAATGGCATGCCCACTGTGTCTTACTGTCCACAAAATTGCCCACAGGGCTGTTACACAGGTTGCGGTGTGAATGATGGAGGTAATAACCATTTAAAATTAATATGGACAAAATTTATTTCAAATTAATATTCATTGTCTTGATTAGTATTTGTTTTGACATGACATTTCTGCTCAGTAGAATGAAATTCAGCTGTAAGTGGAATGTATTTTGTGTCATCAAAATCCACACTCCTGGTAGCCAGGATTCTTGATAAGTGATTCTTGAGCCAGTCAAGGCTGAAGTTGTGTTTAACACTTCAGATTATCCACAGTCAAGTAAGAATAGTGTTAGTCATTCCCAATGCAACCATGATATTTTGACATTGACCCTATTTTCTAACCTTAAGGTGTGCCAAAATAAAGAAGTACGGCCTTTCTTTCAGGGAAGCATAGAGCTGTCTCATAAGTTTCCATCAACTCCGACATTTCTTTTTAAAACTGCCCTTAAGCTAAATAAAGCTTCTTCATTTGCTGTTGACATGATGACTTCATGTACTTCTGTTTAAAGATCCAGAAAACGTGGCAATGATACTGTAGCAGGAAAACAAATCTTGTAGCTTGTCAAAGCATTTCTCTAATACTGCTAAAATTTTGCATCTGATAGCTTATTTCCTTTTTCTACATTAAGTCAAAGCTTGTGAAACCACAAAGGCTGTCAGGTGAGAGCTCTGTCGCACAGATTTACACGTGTGAACTCTGTTCAACACAAGTCACATCCAGGTGAAACCTGAATTATACCTGCTTAAATTTTCATCAGAAAGCTTGCCCACAGCACGATCAACCACTTTGGTTAAGATGCTTTTCTTGTGTGCTGCAGAGAGGTGGTATGGGGAGGGCCACAGCTTGTGAGCTGTGTGCTTTTCCCTCTGTACAACAGTCAGCCTCACTGCAGCAGCCACCTTTGTGCAACTGCTTCTGTTCAACTACAGAAGCTTTTTTTGGATTCTCTAAGTTAAGCACTGCTGAGCTATAGCAATGCAAATTTCCACACCTGCAGAGAAAAAAAGAGATATTTTTAACTGATTGCGTGATATTTATAGTGGAGAATTTGAAAACAGGAAACATGCTTGAAGCAGTGATAAAACAAAAGATGTTTAGTTCAGCAGGAGGGATGTCAGTCAGGAGTACTTTAGCTACTGTTGAACATGCCTCAAAACTTGGGATGAATAGGATAACTTTCTTTGCTCTTTCTTTGCTATGATTCAGTGATATCTCTGTAACAGGAAAGTGATGGCAGTGTGATTAGGCCTAGTTTCTTGCAAGTGCATATTCCATGAGTTGCAGCCAATTCTCTTGGTACAAAGACCACTAAGATTTTGACTTTAGAGTACCAAATGGAGGCTGAAGATAACAGAGAAAAATCTTTTATGGAAGCAGGACAGGAACTTTCTTCCACAGTCCTTGATTGGAAGCTGGGTGCCTGTGAGTAGTGTAGCACAAAATCCTACCCCTTTAAAACAAAGGAAACTGTGAAAGTAAGAGAGCAACACGGACAGCAAAAATCAGCAAAGAGGCAAGAAAGCAAAGACAAGGCAGTCTTCAGTAGAGGCAATGGGGATGTAAAGTTGGAAAGAAACCAAACCCTCCAGTAGTACTAAGAGTCCAAGGCAGCCCCAGGAACCACAGTCACTTGCTGTCCAAAATGTGCTTTTCCAACTCCGTATGTGACGTGGAGAAGACTTTTGGAAGAGAGATGGCATAAAGGAACAGTCCCAGTCTATACAGCAGTCACAGAGGTGACAGTAGGCACTGGCATTTGGTACATGTACCTAAAATTCTCAGCACCTGGGGATCCAGAGTCTTCTTGGATCACAAACCTCATTGATATGAAGAGAGAGGCATGATATTGATGGAGCTGCTTTGTAAAAGGAGAGCTGGGTGATACTGAGATTTTGGGGATTCTTACTGTGGCATTCAGCAAAAGCTGGAATGAATTTGTGTACTCTGTGTCTGTGTTAATATAAATAGGTCCATTAGTAGAATAAAACACCATGGTATCATCCAATTAATGGAGGTGCTCCTCTCAGTAAGTGTCTGTGCAGTAAGAGATCATATGTGGCAAGTGAAAGAATTCAAATAAATTAGTGTTATTAACACAGAGTATAAAATTATAAGTGGTGTAATTGCAAGCCAAATTTTCAGTAAAATCCTACAAATTTTAGTTCTCTTAACCCTACTGAGAAGTGAGTTTTCTTCCAAGCAGCTGCATCCACAATGCAATTTCACTCAGGCTAGATCTTCCTTCACCTTCTCTTTTGTATCAGCTGTACATACAGACAAACATAGAAGAGTCCACTTTTCAGGCCTTCCTGTAGCATTTGAGGAACAGATCATGTAAGAACTAAATGACTGAGCAACAGCAGGAAACACTGGACTTGTAAATCAAAGCTTTTGCTGAAGGATATTAAGTCAAGGAAAGCTGGGGATTATCTGTATGTATGAAGTTTGCTGTGACAAGCCTTATCTTCAGGGTATAAATATCGAGAAACAACCCTTTTCAAGTAAATGTAAATTGCTGAGATTACTTAACAAGAAATACACCGAATATCTTATGTTTTTTCAGGAAGAACTAGAGGCAAAGGCTAAAGCTGACAAGATTAAACTTGCATTGGAGAAACTGAAGGAAGCCAAAGTTAAAAAGGTGAGCTTTAACATAGTACATGCTACCATAAGAGCTACCACCTAGTATCTGTTAACATTCTTCTCAATAAATGAAGTTCTAACAAAAATGACTAGGCTTTTCCATATTTTATCTGTAAAGATATTCTGTGGAGCTCTCATCATCCAGCTTCTGAGAACTCTCTGGGAGAAGGCTACCTCCAAGGGACTTATTTTTTAGAGGACTTGGAAAGCACTGTCTCTTTTTCCTTTTTTCACTGTTGGGGTAAAGCTCACTGTTCTGATAAGTTGCTTTAGAGAAAGTGGAGTGTACATGAAAATGTTGCTTACTTATGCTGTGCTGATTCCAGGACTATTAAACTTTTCTTTTACAGTGGATGTGGATTTAGCTAATCCCTATTAAATTAATGAGGGTCTTCTTGCTAAATCTTTTCACAGCAGTGCAGTAATGTACAAGGATAATAGAAATTATTTTAGACCAACAAATTAGAAAGCTTCCAGCCAGTGTCTGCACCGTGCTGCAGTGTGCCTTGTAATTATGCCCACTCATCCTAAACTAGTGTTGCAGCTGAACTCAACAGAAGCTGCAGGTGTTCAGTAACTCTCAATAATGGATGTGAACTAAAAACAGTCATGACCTTTGAGTCTTGCTCAAAGGAGATGGGAAGTGCTGGAGCTTGCAGAGCTTGCAGGAGGAATGGAAGCTTCCAAAAAATTTGGGAATGTCCAGACTTGAGATGGTTCCCACAGAACACTTTATGTTCATGTACAAATGCTACTTCTGAGAGAATGTCCTGGGAGGATTTCACCAATGTTGACTTTGTGAAGCTCTGTAACTAAAGTTATGACTGCTCATTGGTCACCCTCTTTTCCTTGTAATGTTAGTAATTCTCCTTTGGGAGATTTTTTTTTCCCCAACTTTTTTTCCCACCCTGAATATTTGGAAACAAACAGCAGAAGTAAGGTTCAATCTTGTGTCTTTATCACTATTATGAAATTAATATGTCTTTCTTGAATTCGAAATTGACAAAATATTGTCAAGAAAACTAGTTTTCTCTCTTTTACCAAAAGTGGAGGGCAGAGGGCAGGGATGATGGTGAAACACAAGCTCACAGCCCTGGACTTCAGGAGAGCAGACTTTGGCTTCTTCAAAGATCTGCTTGGAAGAGTCCCATAGGATAAGGCCCTGGTGGGAAGAAGGGACCAAGAAAGCTGGTTAGTATTTAAAGATCACCGCCTTCAAACTCAAGAGAGTTCCATCCCAATGGAAGATGATCAGGAAGTGTCATGAAGATGATCAGGAACACCTCTTCTGTGAGGAAAGGCTGAGATAGCCTAGGGAGGAGATGGCTCTGTCTGGTGCTTGTCTATCTCTAGAAAAACCTCAAGAGAGGGTGCAAAGAGAATGGAGCTGGGCTCTCTTCAGTGCTGCCCAGTGATGGGACCAGAGGCAATGGGCACAAATTGAAACACACAAGAGGCTCTGAACACCAGGAAACACTTCTTCTCTGTGAGGGTGGCTGAGCATGGCACGGGTTTCCCAGGCAGGTTGTGGAGTGTTCCTCCTTGGAGATAATAACAAAACATCTGGACAAGGTCCTGGCCAACAGGCTCTAGGTGGCCTTGCTTGTGCAGGTGACTGGGCCGGATGACCTCCAGAGGTGCCTTCAAATCTTGGCTGTTTTGTGATTCTGTGAAGATGGAAGCTGCGTGCATGTTTCTGAGCAGTCAGTTAAAACCAGACAAAAATCCCCTTTTGCCTTAAACATGTTAGATTATGCACGTACAACCTTTCTCGTTCTCTGTAATCTGCACTATGGCTCAGCTTATTTTACAGAAGATTCTTCTTACAAGGGTTGGAATCAAAACAAGTTCATGGTTTTTGTTACATTTGTTTTTGCATTTCAGAGATAGTGTAGATTTCCTCTTGGGGATCATAACTCTGCTTCTACCTGACCTTTTACACAGATTGTCTCTACAGAACCAAAGCTTCTTATGCACACATTTTTAAATAAATAACTATTTAAACAAAACTATATGGAAAAGTCCTCCCAACTCACCAAAAATACACAGACCTTGTAGAGAATTATTCTACTGTTTTCAGTACTAATGGAGCATTTTAGTACTTTCTTATAATGTATTTCCAGTTCTACCACATTTTATGTACTTCAGCATTTTCTTGCATTGTTCCTCTCTGAAGAAAGTTCACTCTATTTCTTGTTTAACAAATACTTCACCATATAAAGAAGTAATGAGTTTCTTAGGTCAATGGTCAATGTAAGTAACTTGGTCAATGTAAGTAACTCATAAGGGGAAGAGAAGGGGCAGTCACTGATCTTTTCTCTGTGGTGGCCAGTGACAGAACCCTAGGGAATGGCCTGGAACAGGCCCCTTGGGGAAGTGGTCACAGCACCAAGCCTAACAGAGTTCAAGAAACATTTGGACAATGCTCTTGGGCACATGGTGTGACTCTTGGGGTTGTCCTGTGCAGGGCCAGGAGTTGGACTCGATGATCCTGATGGGTTCCTTCCAACTCAGCATATTCTGTGAACTCATCTGTTTTCTTATTGATGACTGTTGGACTATGGCCCATCTTAGTACAATCCAGTTTCAGGTTATTCTGTTGGCATGGCAAGATTCTTCCATTCTTTTTCTATTTAAAAGTAAATTTTCCACATTTGTAGCTTGCATTAAGGACGCTCTGTCCTTTTGTACTTGGTTTCCCTATCAAGCATTTTTCTTAATTGCGCATGTAGTAGATTTAGAGAAGAGATTAACTTCTGCTTTTGCTCCGTAGCAATTTCACCTTTCCTGAAGTCATGCATGGGACAAGGTTCAATTGTATTTTTAGAGAAAAGACCTTTATTTTGGTGGCATTATAATGTGAAAACTTCTGAGCTGTTTTATCCTCTCAGCTTGCTGTGGGACAGGATGCCTTTGAATCAGTAATAACCTTCAGCCTTAATCTTTCTTATCTGTGTTAGCAGATTCAGACTAGTTTTTTTCTTGCTTCTGAAATTAACTGACTCTTCTGTGACTTTGTTCTCAGCTTGTTATCAAGGTGCACATGTACGATAACAGCACAAAGTCTCTAATGGTGGATGAGCGTCAGGTGGCACGGGATGTTTTGGACAATCTCTTTGAGAAAACCCATTGTGACTGCAACGTCGACTGGTGTCTGTATGAGGTGTACCCAGAGCTGCAGATTGGTAAGTGATGTAGTGACATAGCACATAGCAAATAGATACAGTGTTGGTAATCTTGAAAGATCAGGTAAATGTTGGTAATCTTGAAAAGATTAACTTTTCTCCTGTCCATGTGTCCCCTGGCATTGGAACATCACAGACTCTAAGCTGAGGGATGCTGCAGGAATATATTTGGTTTGTTCTTGCTGTAGGAATGAGTCCATTCAGCTGTGCTGTGACCTGCAGAAGGCTCCTTCCTCGTCACCATTTCCATTATTTTATTTTACACAAAATGAAGGGGCTGTGTGAATTTCAAGGTGATGACAAACCCTAACATGACAATACTCAAATCTACTTTTTGAAGAGAGGATGCAGTGCTGGAGTGCTGTCAGCAGGTGTATGTTACATACTGGCCAAACAAATATCATTAAACAAGACTCTATGAGAAGTGTTTCAGTAATTTCTAATGCTTTTCACTTGGGGTAATCATTTTCTTAAGTGTAGCTGTGTACAGGATATTGCTCTGTGATGGGGCTGCAGCCCTGCTGATGGTAAGTTATGAGTTATGGAGTAATTAACCTGGCTTCCAGGTCCTAGGAAACAGCTGTGCAAAACTTATAAATTGTTCTGTGCAATATAATGAGTCTTGTTTGAGAAAGGCTTCAAGGTTTCTTTGATTAAGAACAGAGTATTCTCTAATTGTGAATTATTTCAGAATCTTTTTATTTTCCAGACTGCAAAGGTATTGACATCAAAAGGAAAAGGGAAATTGTTACAGCTTTCTTTCAGACTCACATTTGACCTAGAGAAATGGGAAATTGTCAAACAGCCTTTAACATACGCAGTTTACAGTCTCCCAGCGGAGATGAGAAAATTCACAAATAAAGTCAGATATTAATATTGCACTTTAAAAGAGCTCCAGGTGTAGTCCTTCTGCTAAACTAAATGAAAGAAATTTAAAAATAACTGGAAAAAATCCTAATGGGTCATGAGCAAGGAGATGCTCATCTGCTTGTAAGAGTGGCACAGAAATTTACTGCCAATCTGTTCTTGCCATTTGATTAAGATAATGATGCTGCATTCTTTTGTACCTGCTTATCTTAACTAAGGAAAGGCTGGAAATGTCATTTGACCCTAGAAATCTCATAAAAGTCACTGAGTAATTTTGGAGTGTTTTCCTGTCTTAGAAAGTTGCTCCCTTTTGTCCAGTGTGACTTGGACAAACGTGTCTGAGTATTAGGATGACAGCACATAAACAGATTGTTTTCTGAATCTCCATAGTAATGAAAAATTATGTACTTGTGTGTCTTCATAATCTGGATAGACATTTGAATTTCCCATCATGCAATTAAAACTGAAGGTATCAGGGAGATTGTTTGCTACAAACATTGGGGTTAATGGTTAGAATTTTTTTTTTTAAAATTACTTGTGCTGCTTTAGTCCCAGCTAATGCTAGGTGCTTTTGGTTAGTGTTAGGGTGTTGGTATAGGAAGAAATTACTCTCATAATGAATAAAGACTATTTTAAAAGCCAGGACAGAAGAAAAGTACCAAAGGAAATAAGCCTATATCTGGTTCAAGAGAAAAGGAAAAATCTATTAACTCCTGATGTAGTGATCTATTACCAGGTCCAGATCTGCTGAGAATGGAGCCTTTTTGTTTGCAGAAGGCAGTTTCAATATGAGTGGAATGGTACATGTCCTTTCTTCTGCTTCCAATGCACAGTAATATGTAGTTAATTTTGTTCAAAATTAGAACAATGTGAGCTATTCTTTATTCTTGTCAGTATACTTCTTGGCTGTTCTAGATAGCTTTATTACTATCAGCACAAAGGCAGAACTTTTCTGCACTTCATCTTTCTGCCTGCTTTCAACATCAGAATTAAAAAGAATAAAATTACGTTTACTTCAAGAAGCAAATCTGAGCAGCAAGTATTTCTTGCTGAACTGAACGTCCAAGCTACTTTTATATCACAAGATCCTTGACAGGTTGTCTTACATATAATGTTATTTTGAAAGACTATCATTGCAAATAAAATAAGCTACAATTTTAGATTATTACGTGTTAAATATCACACATAATCTCAGTAGAGAGGTGGTGATGTAACACTAGGCTGTACATACCACCATGTATTTTGCAATAAAGACTATTGTCTTATAATAGGCATCCAGATTTGGATTTGACTTTTTTTAGGAAAAATAATTATTAAAAAGACCCTCCTGAGGATGATAAAATCACAGCTTTCATACAAGAAAATCCTGGTGCAGCAAATGAGCAAACAAAAATATATGTGGTAAAAATAAGTGTTACTGTCTGAGAATTATTTGACGGCTATCTTGAGCTATAAGGTACTGTTCACCCTTAAAAGCATTAAGTGGGTATTGTATAGTGCTTTCTATTTCCAGTGCATTGCAGAAGTATCAGTTGCTAAATGAAGAATGTTGTGTTGTTGGTGTTAAAAGTTACCATGTACATGTGAACTGGTCCTGAAGCTAATTGCATTCTGTGAATTTAATTAATTCACAAAATATAGGTTGGATGGGATGTACTTAACCTTGTCAAAAGTAACAAGTGTTAAAGAAAGCCTGCAAAATGTATGCTCTGATGGTAGGCCAATCTAGGCCATTGGAAGATGTGATCATCACAGACCACTGAAATAGGAGCACAGCTGTTCCCAGGAAACTGCCAAAATCGTGCTGAAAATTGGAGCTGGGTGAACTCCCTATCCCAGTACTGAATTTGCAGAAAAGTGCAGGTTGGGACCCTCCAAAATGACCTGTCAAGTTATGCGGAATTCCTTTTCCTTTAAAGGGGGTTTTATGTTACTGTTCAGCTACTTTATATAGATGTAACTGAAGAGGAAGAGGTCGGAGTTACCTAATCTCACCATACCCTGTGCCTTTCCTGGGTGGAGGACTGGGCAGACCAGGAAGGGACAGAGCTGACATTAGGTCTCTCACGTCCCTGGTAAGGTTTCTAACTACAGAGATGCTGGTTGAACCAGTATATCTTCACATCAGTTCTCAGTCTATCTTCGCATTTTCTCTGTTTTGCTATTTGTGGTTTTAAATACAATTGCTTGAGACCAAACATTTTATTTTCAGTGCACAGAATTCTTCCTGCTCACAAAAAGCAAATTTTCATTGTAAAAGAAGTAAAGCAAAAAGACAAGGAAATACATTTTTGCTTTTTTTTTTTCATTTCATTAGCCAAAGTGAATATATACCCCTTCTCCCTCCCCCCTACCTGCGATACTGCAAACATTAAAAAACCCAAAATCAATCAAAAGCAGAAAGCCATGAAATACGTGGGTGTAACCATCCACTCCTGGCGGGTCACTGTTTCCATCCTTTGCAGTCTTCAAGCAACAGCACGGAGATGCAGGAGGAATCCAGGAGCATGGCACAGCTACAGAAGGCATCTTCTGTAGCTGCTTTTCCCTTCCATGTGACGCGATTTCATGTGGGTTTTGCACCCATCTGTGCAGTGGAAAAGACTGCTGGACTGTCCAGCCCTGAGTGAACATCAGATAATGGTTACACTCTTACACAGGAATTTCTGCAGGCTCAGGAGAGGGGAGAAACAGCTTGAATGTCTTACATTATCTTCTCTGTCTCTCCAGAAAGGTTTTTTGAAGACCATGAAAATGTTGTTGAAGTGTTATCAGACTGGACTCGAGACACTGAGAATAAGATTCTGTTTTTGGAAAAAAGTCAAAAATATGCTTTATTTAAAAATCCCCAGGTAAGTTAACAAGGTTTTTGGATAAGAGTCTAAACTTAGGTCATTTAGTCTGCATGGTGCCTATTGCATTAATAATTTGCTTTCAGCTCTGTCAGTTCAGAATTAGAGAAAGCAAAACTTGTATTTTCAACAAAAAATCACCAGGATGTTGAATGCAAGGATGTGAAAATTGGTGTTTTTTATTTTTTTGCTGATACTATTTTAGAGTCCTGTCTGTCGAGGCAAAAACTGAAGCATGTAGTTCACCTCTAGTACAAGCTACTGCTTGGGCACAGCTCTTAGAACTGGATGAGATGACACCGCTATGAAAACCTGGCCTTTGTTACTGCTACAGCTTCCCCACTATTCCTGCTGATGAATGTCAACATTTCCTTGAAGGTCCAGTTTTTGCCAGTTGTACATGAAACTTCATAAAGAGTATACTGTGTACTACAGAGGATTTACTGGATTTTGTTTATACTAAGGAGAAGAATTGGATGAACAGTGACTTGTGCACATTAGCTTTGTAAAGGAGGGTCTGCACACTGAGTTGCATCAAATTATTTAGATAGGTGTATACACAAATGGTTTTATTTCTTGTGCTATGTGGTTAAACCTGTATGTACAAACATCCTAGAACATACAGTTGCTGGATTCTGGGGCACAAGATCTTTTCCCCATGTCAGCTGACTGTTAGCTCAGTGAGCATCTGGTTTGTTCCTAAGAGCCGCAAGAGAAAAATGAGCAATTCAGCATTGCCCAAAAAAATGAGGCAAATATGTAATTTGGCAGCAAATCTCACCAAGCTGCTCATTAGGAAGTTGTTTTTTTATAGAATGAGCCAATGTTTCAAATAAAAACTGCGGAAAAGAAGTTTCCTTCATTGACATAAGTATCCACAGTCAGGGAAGGAAAACTTATCCAGCAGTGTACATGGATTAATGTTGATTTTTAATATGAAACAGCAAAGCCAAGTTTGGAGATAAAACATGGTGGCTCGAAGTGTCCTCGTTTCTAGAGCACATAAACCTACCCAGCAGCAGAGGTTCAACTGCACATTTGATTCGTACACTGTAGTGTTGTTTGGACAAGTGGCTTAGGGCAAGGCTCTGAGCCTCAAACAGGAAGTAAAACTTCGATGAATATTCTGCTCTGATGAATGTTGCATTTTGGTTGCAATGAAATTTGGAAACAGATGTGACCTAAGCCAAAACCAAACCAAAGTGTAGCTCTGTCCTCGCGTCTCAGCTGGATCTGGACACGTCTGCAGTCATTGAGCTTTAGCCCCTGTGTGATAAGCTCTAAAATGAACAGTCTAAGGAAACTGGATCAATTGTGACTATCACACTACTGAAATATTTTGCCAGTAATAAAGTCTGACCATCTGTCAGGCGTGGTAAACTCAAACATTGTGAATGGGGAGAATAGTACAGTCATATCAGCACTTTGTGGCAGAAAGTAATCAGTACTGTACAGAGCTCACACTTGATACTGAAACGTGGTAAAATACATGGTCTTCAGTGAGCCTCTGAGAAGGTAAACCAAGCGGAAATGCTGAGTTGTGGGGGGTAGGGTGTATGATTACATAGCTAACTGCTTACGGAAATTACGGTGTAACCAATGGGAAACTGAAATCTTGTGCTCTGAGACTATCCTCAGTATATTCAACCTCCTTCTAGCTCAATCAAGGCTGCCACGTAAAACTCATTTTGGGAGTACAGAAATTGCAGAATGCTTTCTTTGACACACCCAGTGGTGCTAATGCAGCAGCAGTTCAATTCCTTGCTGGTTTTATTTAGTGCTCATTCTGTTGGAAGTGTTTTGTGGAGACCTTACAGTTTTTTAACTTGCAGATATATTTCTGGGGGGAAAAAGGAGGCAAATTCCAAAGGTGGCCAGGTGTCTACAGTTTATTCTTAGACAAATTAGTCATACGAAATTTTCATTGCAGAGATTTGACACAATTAAGTGCTTTAAAAAAAATCTTATAAAGATGGGCAGATGCCTTCCTAAAACAAGTGGACCTCTGGAGAAGGTCTGTGACCTGTGCCAGTGTTTATTGTTTCTTTCTGTGAACTAGTTATAGACCTGGTATAAATTAAACATCAAGTAATTAAATATGTTTCATTTTCTAAGGGGGAATTGAGATTCAGAGATGCAGGATTTATTCTCTATGTGCTGGCAGTATGATGCTCAGTTAATGCCAGTGGCTTTTTTTGAAGATTGTCGTTCTTGTCATGCAGCACTTGGTAGTATTTTTCTGCAGCTTTGTTTCTGAAATATTTTTGAAAGTGTTTGGAATACCTGTTAGAAAAAGCTTCTGCAAAATTCTCAGGTGTCCCCCTCACCGTGAAGACAGGCACACTTTTGCCCTCTGCTCACTGTGGTGTAATAGACCCTGCAGGGAACTTGCAGTAAAAGACCGTTCCATGAATGTCATCAGTGACTCATCTGCAGAGAGGGAGAATCACAAGTCTGTGACTAAAGAGTGAAACAAAAATACATACTGTTACATGGGCAAATAAAGAGAACCTTTATAACATGGAAAGGTGATGCTTTGTCATATGGTTGAGTGATGCTGGTTTTCTCTTGAAAGGAAAGGTCTTCAGGTCTCAACACCTCTTTTCAAAAAACTCAAAGAATAATTCTCAGCTAAAAGATACTCTAAAAGGAAGAAAAATGAAGGAAAATTGTTGTTTTTAAGGTGTAGTTGAATCTAAACTTGCTGTAAATGCTGGTCATGCTCTTAGAATGCTGTATTTTACTTCTGTTTGCAAGAGCTTCTATTTCCTGTGTTTTTCTTTTGATAAAATCAAACAGTCAGGCAATGCCACCTGCACATGCGTGCTTTTGTTTGTGTGTTTTATTATTATTGGATGGTATTTAGGAAAATTATTGAAAGTCTGTACAGTGAGTACTTTATGCTTTTGCTCCCTCATATGTAAGCCAAAAGCCAGAGCTACACCTTCCAATGGAGAACCCATACACTGAATTGATATTTTATTTCTTCTGAAAAGCCAGAGTTCTCAACTGTGTCAGAAGGAGGTGGAGTCAGAATTTGTAATGTCTTTCATAACAAGACAGCTATAGGAAGTTTCATGCTGGGATATTTATCTACTATCCACCAGGTGATACTTTTGTTTTTCACCATCTTGGCCCCTTTTATGAATCAAGGTTTTCCTTTTGTCGCCACTGTTACCCTGTGATGAAAACATAAAAGGGTGTCAGGGTACCTGGTTATTGAGTCTGCTGACAAAAGTGCAAAGAAATAGAAGTGAGAAAAGGGAGGTGTTTTTCACTGTACTCTCATTGTTTAGTAATCGTAATTTCTCTCTCTTTTTTGGATTTTCAAAAGAGCTCTGCCTTTAGCTTCATGTATTTTTTTACTTTCATGATCTTCAGAGCAATTATAGGTATCTTCTAACATTTTTAATGTGCAGTTTTCTAGGGGACACACCATGGTCTGAGTTGCAGATATGACTGTGTTCTGTTTTATTTTTTCTGCACAAACCATGCTGCATTGAGAAGCAGTTGCAATGATCTGAAATGGGATGTGAGCTGGCCAGTTCTTGCCTCATATTTTGTGCAGGTTGGATGAGAAAAAGCAGGCAGCACATTGCTCAAAGAAGGCAGTCATGAGTATGAAGCAGCTGCCTTGTTTTATGCACACTGTCTGATCTGTGCTGTTGTGGATTTTTCAGA
Source organism: Ifrita kowaldi (assembly GCA_013398055.1). NCBI lineage: Eukaryota > Metazoa > Chordata > Aves > Passeriformes > Cinclosomatidae > Ifrita > Ifrita kowaldi. The sequence goes on along the minus strand of VZRS01000476.1, from coordinate 207,766 downwards.
TCTTCTGGAAAATCCCTTTCAAGAGCTTGAAAGCAAAAATACAACCTAAGTGTAAGAGGAAGCAGAGGGAGCATGCTGTCTTGGAGCACCTGTTTTTTGCTATGTACTGACAAGTAGTTGCTGCTGCATTCCCACTTGGATGGGTTTGTGTATGGAAAAAAGTGAAAGGTGTGAGAGAGGTGCTATTTGTAAATGATTTTTTTTTTGAGTATAGAGACATAAACACCAATCAGAGAGTTTGATAGTGCGGTAGTTAAGGCTACTGTTTCTACCACAATCCAGGTTTGCTTTGCTTACATGCCAACATAGATGTTCTTGGAAACTACTGGAAACACTTTCTATCTTCCACTGTTTGAGGGTTGTACAGTGCAGAGAGATACAGCCTGATATTTTTTTTTTTACCTGCCTTTCCACACAAAAGGAGATGGCTGTATCCCTAAGGGGAAAGGTTGTATTCATAGACTTGTCTTTTGAATGTAAGAAATAGTTAATTCTCAAATCTGTAGATATTTGTAGAAAGCTGCCCTGTAGCTACATCTTGTCCCATTAATGACCTGACATCCCAAACCAAACATGTGTTTCCCAGTGGTGTCCTCACAGAGGAAAGAGCTTTCCTTTTATCGTGACCTCTGACTACTGGACTTGAAATGACCTTTTCTGGACACATATGGTTTGCCTCTCCTAGGACGAATGCTTCGATCAAAAGTAGAAGACCACACAGTGATAAAACCAGTACAGTCTGCTCCCCAGGTTTTTAGCCACTGACAAATAATAACTACCATGTACTTCCACATTTCAGAACAGAGACATAAAGGAGGTAATCAGTAATAAATGAAGTGTGTGTTGACAGGTGAAAGATGACAGTGTACATCTGTGTAGCATTGGGTTAGGTGACAGAGCCCCGTTTTCCTAATGAAAAAGCTGTGGCATTAGAGATCCAGCACGGATATCCTTACAGACTTTCTCTCTTTACTACTGATTATGTCAGTACAGGGTGGTCTGGGCTTCTGCTAAATAAATGCCAGATGCCTGAATGTGAATCAGTTGTAATCAGAGGAGCTTTGTTTTCGTATTATCAATCCACAGAAGGCTGCCTGAGTCAGATGGATGCTCTCCCCACTAGTAGTAAAGTTGATGAGCCAAGCCTTGTTGAGGCAGTGATAAGGTGTACTTACCTTGATAAATCTTCATTGTGTATTTTAGAGGTTGTACTATGTCTTTATAATGATCTAGAGAAGAAGCCTTACAGCTTGCATGTCGCTCTACTTTCCAAATCCATCCCAGGGTCTGGAGGCCCAACCCAGCCTGACAGTGCCCTCTGAGGTTTCAGGGCTGCAATAATGCTGCCTGTCAAGAAGAGCTGTTGCACATGCACAGAGCACTGGGCTGCAGCTGCTCAGAACAGTATCTTTTTTCAGAGGCATTGTCACTCAGTCAGATCTATGGTTCTGGACTGCACAGGCAGGCATCGCTCTCTGGGTTGTACTGAGAACACACTTTTAAGTGGGTTTTGTTTTGAGCTGATTCGGATTTTTTTCCACTCTGAATATTGTCTTTAGATTTAGCTGCAAAGGTGTGGTCCTTAGTGTTTGCTTACCTTCAGCTGTGGACTAAAAATATGTCCAGGCAGTCTGAAGCCAGCTGCATTTCCTAGGATAACTGTCTGTTGTATTGGACGTTAAAGTTTCTCATACCATAGACATGGTAGCAGCATAGGCCAAATTGCAGGTGTCTGCATGTCTGAATTCCCCCGTATCACTTAATGTGAACTTTTAAGAAAGCGGTTGTTAAAGAACTGGTTTTGAGATCCAGACCTCTTCTGCTTCCTCTCCTGGTGCCCCTCCAAAAACGGTCTGCTCTGAGGCTTGCATTCTGGCAGACAACTGTTCACAGCACTGCTTGGAAAAGAAGATGTGGTTGTGTGGAAGAGCAGAGTTTCACTTCAGATAAATTGCATTGCTGTAAATGTGGTCTGCTGGCAGGGCAGATTTCCTGCTAGTTTCTTTCTTTCTTATACCATGGCAACAGTGTGTTCCTTCATTTACACACTTCTTATTTGTATTTTGGTAATGCTTGCATTTATGTTACAGTTTAGGTGTTGAGGAGTTCTAGGCATGTAAATATGTTGTCACTTTCTCATAGTCTTGAGACATGAAAAAATAGAGATGAAAAGTCAGACAGACTGAAAAATTATAAAACATAAGAACTCTTGAGTGTTGCCATTCTGGCCTCAAGGCCGTGGATCCAAATGCTACTTGATGCATCCATCCCTGCTTCCTTCACACCCAGCTGCCTTACAGTCCGCAGGCAGCCAGCTCTGCTTATCTGGCCCTGCTTGCTGTGGAGCAAGTAGAAAGCCACTGCACATGCTCCAGCACACAAGTCTTAGAATCCTTCTCACTTGTCAGAATTTGCACGTATGTCCAAGTGCTGTCCTTTTGTCCCTGTGTACAATACAGATGGATGCAGACTGCTTATTGCTGTTTAACAGTGGGTGAATTTGTTTTTATGGGTGAGCATGTCCTTGAGGTACCGTGGTTCCTTGTTTGTGGGCCAGGCAGGCACCTGGTCCTCTGGGGACAGCTGCAGTTTCACAGCCCTCTGAAACAGAGACAGAGGAGTGCAGGCTTTACTTTCAGTAGGCTGGAGCATGTGTGCCAAGATATCATGGTGATCATTTCTTCAGATTTCTTCTAGATTTTTGAACAGTTTCTTCACTGCATAAAAGTACTTTGAAGAGCATGACTAGGGCTACAAAAGTAGAAAGTAGTAACTTTGGATAAGGCTTTGGCATAGAAGCACTTTAACTAAAAATTAAGAGCTGAGTTATATCCAGAGTGCAAGATATGAAGCAAGCAATTTACTAAATTGGGTTGTAGGGAAAATGCTTTCTGGCCTTTTGATACTGCATTGTATTCATTGTATATCAGCATGCAATCAAATGTTAGGTTCTCTACCTAATATAACCTGTAACAATATAGGAAGCAGTGAAAATTGGAATGCTAAAACCCAAACCCATTGATCCAGACAAACAGCCAAAAATTTAAGCCACTGGTTTTAATTTTTGGAGGCTATATATACATGGGCAAAAATAATCTTGTATTACTTTTGAATTATATTCAGAATAAAGAATTAAAATTCATGAGCAGGCAGGTGTGATTAAACTTTTCTGTAAGAAAAATCCATAGGCATCTGTCTCTTGCACCTGCTGATTGGGTATTCAGTATTGAAAGACTCAGTAACTATTGAGTGAGTTCGTAGCAATCGAGTTAAATGTATTGCTGGCTTTATAATGAACATGAATTTCTTTTGTGTCTTCATCAGAATTTCTACCTGGCAAACAAAGGGAAGAAAGAAAACAAAGAAATGAATGATAAAAACAAAGAGGCTTTGCTGGAGGTAAGCCAACTTATTAGGCTGATGATGCAAATGTCACCAAAACTCTGCCACCATTTGCATCTGCTCTGCAACAGCAGCATTTAGTTCTTTGTGGGAAATAGTGTAACAACAGGAAGTTCTGTGATCATTGACATCTTTTTATCTTGGGTTTAATATGTCGACTTTCCTCTGCATCTGCTGCTCCTCATTAAAAATGCAGATTGTTCACTCTTAGGCCAGCCCTTGGGACTTTTTATTGTTAGTAAGGTTGATGAATACCGAACAATTACCTTTAGGTTAGAAGTGGATTTACTTCTCAACTTATTAGCTGTACTACAACAGAAAAAGACCCATTCACTTTTCCAGAAAGTCTGTTTAATCTCTTGCCTTTCCTGCTCAAGTTTTGCTTCAGATTTATGCTTGAAAGAGAAAAATCCAGAGCTATTTGAAAGAAAAGATTACCACAGTTCTCCAGCCAAGCAGTTAGGTAAAAGCTCACAAAGGAAATGCTTTTCTCAGGTGACTGAGGACTCACATTTCAAAACTAGTGCATCTCATGAAGGCGCCAAATGTTAACCAGCAGAAGTCCTCGTGAATTCTAAATGAAAACATTAAGTGATAAGTGTGTTGGCATTAAAAATTACCCAACAGTAGGTCCTCCAAGCAAACAGTATATCTGATTAAACAGTGTTTTAAATGCTAGCATGTATTTCAGAGTGAAGGCAGAGACTGGGCTGTTTTTAGAGCTCTGAGCAGTCTCTCAAGAATCTCTCTACCAAAGTATTTCTCTGCAGAACCTACAAATACTGCAGTGGAGAAAAATCCCAACAACAGTACCAGCTACTCTGTCCTATAGCCTTCACTGGGCACATCTATGTCTAGTTAAAAGTCTTTGTAGGTTTTTGCTTGATCCTAAAAGATTTTGCAAGCCTTCTTTCTCAGTGTGAGCACCAATATTAACTTGGAAGAGTTTCCTTTGCCTGTCTAAGGTGTTCATCTCCCTAGTAACTGCATTCCCCATGTTCATATGTTCACTGTCACAAGAAATGTCTTTATTTTTCAAGGGAGCATTTTTCTGCTATATATTGATAGGATTGTGCTTAAATGGATTTATTTTGTGCATTATTATTCTTGTTGCACAGGAAAGCTTCTGTGGGACATCTGTCATTGTGCCAGAGCTTGAAGGGGCCCTTTATTTAAAAGAAGATGGAAAAAAGTCCTGGAAGAGGCGTTATTTTCTTCTGCGAGCTTCTGGAATTTATTATGTACCCAAAGGAAAAACCAAGGTCAGGAAGCCAAATAATCCTTTTGGCAATAAAACAATTCACAGAGGTGAAAGTGTAGAACTCCCAAGGTGACATTTGAAGAGCACTGTCTGGTGCATCTGAAAGGGTTGAGGTTTCCATGGTTTGACTTTGATTACACCAGTTGTGCAAATACTAGAGTGTAGTTACTGAGTCCTATCACATTTCTCTCCTTTGGATTTCTAGGGACATTCTAGGGATAAAAGCATTAATAAAATAGTGCTCCTCTGGAAAGCAGGAGGGTAAAGAAAAACAGCATAGTGCCCATCAGCTGGTGGTGTGCTGCCAAAATGCTTCACTGTTACATGGGTTCCCTGTTCAAGTATGTCTTAAAAAGTTGTCAAGTAAACTAATTTTTTGTCACAAAAAAGGTAGAATTTTACTTTGCTTTATACTGACTTTCTGCACCAGTAACCAGCATATGAAATGCTGTACTTTTTTAATACAGTGATCTGTACCTAGAGAACATGTTGTGCCTTTTATCGCTTTTTAAGACACCCTTTGTGCAGGAAGAAGTGAGACAGAAGCATCTACCTGGCTGAATCAAATTCACTGACATTTAGTATTACAAGATATTTAAAGAGTCTGAATTGCCAGCACTGGATGTATTGTATATAAGGGCAGCTGGCTTTTCATTTCCACAGTGATGAGGTAGAATGGTGGATTCTGGGACTGGTGGTTATTTTTTTGTGTTCTGAAAACCACTTCTGTTACCATTTGCAGCTTGATAATGCTTTGTATTTAGAAATGCTGCTGCTGCGGGTGAGCTTTACTGTTACGATTTGTGCTTTGCAACTTAAATCTTCTGCGACTTCCTGACAAAATTACAAAGGAAAAAAAAATTATCTTGTAAGGGAATGTTGTGCTACTGCTGCAGTGACCTGTGTTTATAATCGAACAACACTGAAATACAGATCACCTTGCTGCTTTCACAGCAATTTATTTTGACTTTGCCTGACCCTGAGATAATGGCTTTCATGCCTCAAATCAGGTTGTACACACAACATCCTATCAATTAGGATCTAGAATGCTATTTAGAAGGCACTTAAGGTGGAAAAAGTATAAGAACAGTCAAATGCCAAGTCCACCTTGGACATTTCCTTGTAGCACACCTCCAACAGTGACCAGCAGTACAGTGCCAAAGCAAGGCAATCATGTCCTGATAGTTACTCAGCCTTTTTTCATCATCCAGTGGTGCCTTTTTCAGTGACCTTTCATCATAGTGCAAATGAGGAAAGTGCTTTCTTTTTTCAGGTGATAGGCTGTAAACATAGGCTCATGTGGAGCCACACAGGCCCCTTGTAACAGCTGTTTAACACTTTACTGCCTGTTTGTCATTACAGCCTGTGTAACAGCCTATGTACCATTCTGCCTATAACTGAGCCATTTTTAGGAACTGTGTGAGCGCTTCAAAATCACTGTATTACCACCATGAATCTAGTTCTGTAGGAGATACTCACAGCCCTTCAAAATGGTAGCACAGTCAACTGTTTGCTCCTGGATCTGTAATAGCCTTCAGCAAAAGGATGCCTATGTCCATGTCTTAGCCATTCCAGAAAAAGTCAAGTCTCTTAGCTCAAATCTGTGCTTAATGGTGATCTAAGTGGTTACTGCACTCTGTATTGGAACAGCTGAGGATCAGGTATGCGTGTCTGTTGTGGAGACAATAATCTCTGGGACGTGAGCAGGATGCAGTGAGGGTGTTAAACATCTTAAAGCACTGCAGTAGAATTCAGTAGAGCTCTTCAGTTAAAGCCCTTAAATTATGAGAGTTCATCCCTTGTCAGGGTGGGATGAAAAGTGCACGTGCACCTTGCACATCATTCAGTTGTGGGTAGAGTCATTCTTTCTTTGAGGTACAGAAACAAACAGTTGGCAGACAATAGTATCTTCAGCTGCTGCAGCTGTTTTAAAATTTATCATATATATTCGTGTTTTCACTTATTACAAGAAAGTAAAGAAGTCTGGCATACCTCTGGCACTTCGTGCTGGCTGTGAAATACATAGCAAAGGTGAAAATACAGGGGCACGTTCAGATAATTTTACACACATGCTTGTGGTGGTTTTTGTTGTTTCAGGGTGATTTGTTAACAAACCAGCACCAGTTAGCACTGCTGTCTTAATTTCTTTCTTCAGCATTGCCCTACTCAACATCCCTTTCAAAAACATGCTGTTAATGGACAGGGTCACAAAACAAAAGCATCAGAATTACAGATAATTTTAAAAATCTGTTTCTGTTAATTGTGTTGCTTTTTCATGTTAACGTTGCTGTGCCATGTTAACATTGCACAAATACTCGTGATAAGTGCCTTTGTCCCTTGCATAAAAATCTGTTCCTTAGAAGATAATAACAACTGCCTTCCTATTGGTCTTAATCACTATTGCCTGGTTCGTAAGGGAAAGGAACAACTCCTTATACTGCATGGATTTGAGCACATTTAGGAACTTTAAAATGTTTGAAAAACCAAGGTCCACACACTCACAGAATCTCTGGCATCATCAGCTGCACTGGAGACAGAGAGAGAGAGAGAAGTAGGAAGTGTTTCCCCACAAATCTTACTTGCAAACTCAATTTGTAAATAAAGCCAACTCAAGGGCATATTGTAGTGAAAATACCATTAAGAACAAGAACAGCAGACAAGAACCATCATATGCATATTATATCATACTCTGATATCATATTATACCCCATTCTTAGGGGTAGAGGGGGCTTGTGGTTTGTTGTTTTCTTTTTCCTTTTTTCCCCCACGACTTCCTAATTTCTCAGTTTAGCCTACAGCGACCATGTGAAATGGCTACTGTTGCACTTCCACTCAAAGGATTGCAAAAGTTACTGTATGCAGAATTCTTCACCAAGAAACATGCCAGCAACAAACCTTGTTACTTTAGCAATATATTCTGAACAAGCAAATATGATAAACAGAAATGGAATGATGCCAGGAAATTTGAGAAAATTCAAAGCAAAACAGATTAAATATATGCTTTTTTCCTGTTCAGGGTTTGTTTGTTACATGTACGAAAGAAAAACAAGCTCCCAAAGCTATCCAGAACACCAAGTCTTCTTTCTCCGCTCAGAGTTTTTAGGGTGTGGTTTCCTACTGTGGGATTCTCTTTGGTCATATTAGACATAAGCTAAAATCTCCACACAAAGCAGTGAAGCACAGCAAAACCAGAACAAGAGCAAAACATTGAACTGTGTCATAGATTAGTCATAATATGTACTGACCCCCTTCCAATTTTTATTTTAAGAAAACAGACACTTAAAATTAATCTTTGTTTTTTCAATCAGCTTCCTAGGAGTTACAGGAATAAAAATCATTGGCCTTCATGTACTTGAAAAAGGTAATATTAATGAGTTTCACATGAAAATTCAATTTGTTCTAACAATGATGGGCTTGGTTTTCATTTGTAGACATCACGGGATCTGGCATGCTTCCTTCAGTTTGAGAACGTGAACGTGTATTATGGTTATCAACATAAAGTGAAATATAAGGCACCTACAGATCACTGCTTTGTCTTAAAGGTAATGTGCAAGGAAAATAGGTTCTGCAAGTGTCACACAGTTTCTTTTATATGTAAACATGTTTAAGTTTGAAGCTCCAAGGATCCTGATGAGGTAGAATAACTCCTGCAAAATCATGTGTAATTTCTTCTGTGTTTCATTGTTATCAGCAACATACATTTAGAACCTTAATTTTATTACTGATAGTCCTATGATATATGTCTACCATGCATCTATAAAGTTGTCTTCAAAACAGGGTTGAATATGCGGACTGTTCAGGTGACTGCACATGTTTGGGCAGATGACACCCAGGGCAGATAATGAGAAGTCTGGCAGTCCCTAATTTTGATGTTATGACCACTATGGATTATACAGTAAAAAGCATGTCTACTTTTTTTGTGGTGTGGTCATACCCGTTGAGGGGTTTGTTGAACTGAGATGCAAAATTTTGCAGGAATAGGCATCTCATTTGTCATATTTTATTACACTGCTGTTTCTGGCAGGAAGGCAAAATACGTTGCTCATCCACTCATGAAAATCAATGCTTGCTCTTGAATAAGTAACTCATTGCTGCCTTTCCAGGTAATAGCACTGCAAATAGGCTGGGAATTCTGCATTCCTCTTAGGAAGGGAAAAGAAGCCCATGCTTTTCACCTAGTTCGGAGAGCAGAAATGAAGCTTTGAGGTTGCAGTAATTTGGCCTTGCTTGCTATCTGTCGTATCAGTGTGTACAAAACAGATAATCTTGTTGCTGCTGTTCTTTTTAAAGGCGTGCAGTGCAAACAAAGTATTAGAAAACACAGTATCTTGCCATCTCAGAAGAAAAAAAGTACAGGGAACATTCACATCAGAGGTCACTTGTAGTACCACATTTCTGGCTGTAGTTCCACACTTAAAGCACTTTTTTATTCAGTTCCAAAGTGTCTGCTAGCCTAATTTACGTATGGCCAAGTAGAAGTGGTTTATAGACACAGATTTATTTTCTGAAACAGATGTATCTAATTAACACAGCTTTAATAATAGTTTTAATACCATAGTCCTCCACAAGACACTCTGCAAGAAACACAGGTGAGCTTTCAGAAGGTAACAGGTAAGCATTGCTTCTAAAAAGTATACAACCTCTAATGAAAAAAAGGAAAAGGGGAGTTAATGTAAAATATGAGGGGAAATTGATTTTCTAAACTGATGACTGGTCTAAGAACTATCTGACTAATTTAATAACAGTTACATTCTGCTCAGATGAAAATAAAAGCGTGATTTTTGAATGTATGTAGCAATGTGTTTAACTGTTCATAATAGGTATACTTTCTGGACTTACTGCCATGTTTTCTGAAAAGAGGTATGCTATTTACACTAGCAAAAAGTCACACCACAGCTGAATTCTTCCTTTATCTCATGTGTGATGTTAGCACTGTACCTTCCATGTGAAATGGGAAGAACAAGATCAAAAGCTCACACGGGAAAGCTTTATGTGTAATAGGTTTATAAATGTATGAAACCTACTTAGCAAAACGGTTTGCTCTGATGCTTCTAAAATGTGTTTGCAGTAGACTAGAATAAACATTGTATCAATAATTATTTCTGGATGTAACTTAGTGATTAATAGATTATGTTACAGTGCTTGTTTTTCATTTTAGTTACTACAAATCATCATTTGGTAGATTCTTTACCCACTCAGTTTCAGACTTGGCTTTTTTAATGGCTGACTTGCAGTGGCTGGAGCTGGTCAGGAAGTACGGGCAAATATTATCTTTATATCTTCTGTTGTTTCAAAAGTGGAAGTCTCCCACTTAGGGTGGCTTTCTGAGGGTGGTGCAGTGGAGAGTTTACATTCTGTACATTCTGTACATTATTTTAATTCTATATATAAATAAAGTATTAATTCTACTTTTTGAAGTCATGGTGCTGAAATGAGTTCTCTTATATCCTTGTCTTACCTTTAGAGGTTGGAGCTGAGGATGTAATACATCTTGAGATCTGTGGGCTGAGGGAAAGAGCAAAGTTAAATGTCAGTCTCTCTGATTGGATCCTTGGTGACACAAAAGCATGTGGACAGTAACATAGAACCATTTATCACACTTAGTCACATTTTCTTCCTGTCTGGTTTTATCTGGAAGTCTCCCAGAAGAAAATATCTCTCTTGCTGGGAGACACTTGTCCTGACATGTCAAAGGAAAACAAACCATCATTCTTGAGAAATTTCTCATCCTGCCATATTTTGATAATGAAGTCCTCAAGAAGAAATAACAGTACTCGTGCAGACAGGTGCAGTGAGCAAAAGGCAGTGGATTTAGTGGGTAAACATTTGTTTTTATTACACTGGAAGCCTACTAATTTTGAAGGAATTTGGATGCCCAGTTCAGTCCAAGCCAGTTGGAAATTTCTTCACAGCCTAGGCTCTCCTGTGTCTTCCCAGCTCTTCCATTCCTCTATGTGTGCCTTGCCACAGAGGGCAGTATAAGATTATCTGTCTTACAAGTAGGAGAAGGTAATTGGAAGAGAAGCAGTCATAGCCCATACTAACTATTCAGTGAGGTGGCTGTAAAGCAAAGAAAATATTTTGAGGGAAACTGTTAGTCTGCAAGCCCATATTAGCTCCAGCAAGCTGTAATGCCACTTGGCAAGTTTTTGAATAGCGTATCACTACATTTTTTAAAGAATTGTTGCTTTCTGAGGAGCCCCTTAGGAACTGCTGTGTCAAAACAGTGAGCAGTCATCAGCTAAGTTACTTGCTCTGCTGTGTTTCAAACATAACAAAAGAACCTGTCCAGCTCAGAGGCAAGAGACCAGCGTATACTTTATAGTGCAGGAGAAATGCAATGGCATAGCAGCTTCAGCAGTACCTTGCTTCTGTGCTAGGTGGAAAATCCTGCTGAATTCAGAACCATATTTTCCCAGCTTTGAGCACTGAGTTGAAAAAATACCATATTTATTTCTGACTGGTTAAGCTGTTGGCATCCTTACTTCAAGGACAGGGACATGCTGGTTGTTCATTCAAATGACAGCAAATGGCCAGTGAGGGTAGGCTGGTGTGGAGTTGAATATGGCCTAATACTTGAAGGAAGTGTTCTTTCTTTTCCTCCAGTCCCCAGTTGTATGATGAGCCTTCTAAACAAATAAGTAGGCTAAATTTGTTCCTGCTTTGAAGGTCTTGTCTCATATTAGCAGGGAGAAAAGAGAAAACATTTCCTTTTGCCTCCCCCCAGTCTTGGTCATCTTTATGGTGTGTCTTCATGGAGGGAAGAGCACTCAAGGAATGTTGTAAGAATGAGGAGAGCATTCCTGCCATTTTTATATCTATGTTCCAGGCATTGCCAAGAATGTAAAGAGAATGTAAACACTGTAAGTGATGTTAACCACAACCCTGGTGACCTGGTTTTAGCCAGAACAACTAGATTTTTCAGGTTGTCTGACACAGCCCTGAATAATATGGGTGTTGCCTCAAAGTCTTCATGACATTGAATGTTGCTTCACTTAGAGCTCTCTAAATGGGATGTGGGCTTTTTCTCCAGTTTCTTCTCCTAGGCTGCAGTCAGGTATGGGGCTTGCAGAGACAGCGACCCTTTGGTCCTAGGGCCTGTCCCAGCTAACATGCATCCAGTCACCAGGAGCTGGCAGCTCCCTCTGTCCTGTTTCTTTTTTAATCCAGGTGTTTCATTTCAGCTTCAGTGATCCTACCAGGGTTATGTAGCTAATGCTGGCTTGGTGTTAGTGTAGCAACAAGAAGATCATGCACTTCATGGGCAGGTTGCTTTGATACTTATCCTGAGGCTGTGGTGGGTTTTGCAGCCTGTGATATTGGATCTGCACCTAAACTAGCTGAAATATAAATATTCTTATCGACAGGTCCATCCTGTAGGATATTCCTCTTACAGCTAGAGAAGCATGATGTGCTGTGAGTGCTCCTTGTGCATCATTTGTTCCCATTATGTCAGCACCCCATCGTATATACTTTACCTCAGGACAAAAATGAGCTGTGCTTTGCTTATTTGTTAATAATCAAGACACTGAGGAGATAATGGGCAAAGGGGTGGGGTGCCAGAAACAATTAAACCTCACAGTGTTTACTAGCAAAAGAGAGAGCATTTTGCTGAGCTTATTCAGAAGTTTCCTTTCAGGATGATTCAGGAGACAACTGCAATAACAGAACAAAGCAGCTACTTCCTCATATCAGGCAGCAGAAAGCCCAGCTGTGACCAGCCAGAAAGAGCACAGCTGGCTGGTTGGTGTCTGAGAGCAGGGTCACCTTTAGCTGTGCCTGTGCAGCAGACCAGGACTGACATGGCTGGGTCCTGAGGATGAGAATGCAGCCTGGCACAGAGGCTCTGATGGACTTGGCTTTCAGGAATCCTTAGGCTTTGGGGCAACTATAAAACTTGAAGAACTGTTTTATTTCCCAGTAGCTACTTGGTCTGTGCTGAGCTCTAACCTTCTTAAATGCACTTTTTCTTTACCACTGCTAAACAAGTCTTCCTCCCTCGAAGGACATCCCACATTTCAAAACCCAGAAACAACGAAAAGAACCCTCTGCATATTAAAAACAGAGCCTCTGAGTATAAGAAATACTTTTTGGACATCTTCTCCTGTAAACATGCAGATTCTTCCTATTTTGTCCTCAGCCTAAGTCTAATGCTTACATAAATTTAAAGATCCCACTTCTCTCTTTGACAGACAATGTGAGTCTTTTCCTAATAGAGACCTCCATATACAGAGGAAAAGGAAAGGGAAAGGGAAAGGGAAGGGAAGGGGAAAGGGGATCCAAGTTTGAAAAAAGACCCTCACTCAAACCTGCCTCTGTCAAGTTCAGATGTGTCACTCTGTTCCCAGCAGAGTTGGCAGGAGAGGGTCACAGCACAGCTCTCCCTGCCACCCTGTACAGAGTGCTGGCCACTCCTGGGAGAGCAGTGAGGGAGCAAAATTCTCTCTCCTTTCCACCAAAAATATATTCACACATTGCACACAGCAAATAGGAATGATTGGGCTCCTCAGAGCCACCTTTGCATTTACAAATGTGTGTTTTTATATCTAGATTCCCTCAAATTTTCTCATTCACCATCTACTATGTTATATGGGAAATGCTGGAGAAGTGAGTAAGACCTTTCATGATTTATTTAATATTCTGAAACTGGAAGTCCACAAAAATAAGGTAGTTCACTAGGAAGGAAGGGATCTGTCCCTCATGCTAGCAACAGCATCTATTGCACTGAGCAGAAATTGTGAACCTAATGTTTATTTTGTGGATTGTGTCTGCGGGCATGCGCACGCATGCTCGTCCAGGAGCAGATTTTGTCACACCATGTGGAGAAATCTTTCAGAGCAGACAAATAGCAAGGTAATCTATATGCAAATTTGCTGGTTTAGTCAGTCTGATGTGCCTGTGACAAAGAGTGGATTTAATTATAGTTTATTGGTGCTGGTTATGCTTGAGTAATCTGGAGGTAATGGTGCATAATGCTGAATTAATCTAGGATGAAAAAAATTGGTTTCCTGGGGATAAACTGAGACAAAGGCGAATCATCCTCTCTTTCTACAGCTGGGTACATTTTCCTGTGCAGTCAAAACAGTTAAGTTTTCCTGGCATCATTTGGCACCATGATTTAAAAAAAAAATTCTAATGATCCAAAGAGTTTTGGAAGTAAATTTTCAAAAGAATAGCTTGTTTGCAATAGTAGCATCATTCTAGCAGGTAATTTGGTATTTAGCTGCTTCTCTCCTGATTCCCACCTCCCTCACCCAGTGCAGGCTGAGTCATGTACGTAATGCATTCAACACAAAGACAGTTACAAAGGTAGAAGGTGAGAATTAGCAGTGTTTGAGATAGAAAACACTATGAATAACAGCTATGTAGAACAAATGGCTAGTGCAGGAAACAAAGATAGAAAACAGGAGATTTTTTATTTCTTTATGTGAAAGATTTGGAAATTGTGTTAGTATGAGTGCTTCAGATAAGTGTTTCAGAGTAAAATTCACTGCTAGTTAAACTGAGAAGGCAAAAGTAGAAATTCCTTTTATTGCAGAACACTTTCAGGTGCGTGGGATTACAGTCATGTACGTGCACAGTTTTGCTAGATTAATGTATAAACAGTGGGGAGAATAAAGACAGAGAATGGACAGAGAGAAATTGAATATGATAGCTTTGGAAAATATTACTTCCTGCATAAAGCAGACCTCTTTGGTTACAATGGCTATTACATATATTTTTAATGACCTAAAAATTTTGCCTCAGGTCATTAGAGAAATGTAGGTCGAAAGAATAATTTCCTTATAATTGGGCAATTACTCTTTTATTTGTAGAGTTCACACATCTTCAGAAGATCAGTTAAGCATGATCATTTTCATGCAAGGAGTGCATAGCATCAGAATCTGACCATGATGAATAGTAGATTGCAAATCTGAACCATTTCAATGTGACTTTTGAAGGGTGCTGAGTATTAATTCTTCTTTCAGTCATGGGAGCCAGAAGAGTCTCAACTTTTCAGAGAAGCTAGTTCAACACAGCACAAGTTCATCGGTTGTAGTTAAGGTATCCAAAAGCATTGAGCGTTTTGTGAAAATTTGACCAAAAGCCAAAGCTTGTAGTCCAAAGTTAGTCACTCTTTATGCTTCTGGCTATTGTTTCTGCGTCAGAGACTGAGCAATGATCCATATATTTTGGGGCAAGGAATGCAATGAGATGCCTGAATAACTTCAGTTTACTTTTCATCTTCAGTGTTGGAAGAAGGCAAAGCAAAAGAACATGTTATTGGGATAATCTCCAATTTCATGCACACATGGCCTTCAGTCATTTGTTTTGGCAGGCACCATAGAAACCACATCATTCAGTTTCCATTTCTTCAGGTTTTCAATGTGTTTTATCTTTTTTTCCTTAGGCAAGAATTTACTTTATATCTGAAAATGTTATCTGTGGACAAATATTTTTTTAAACCTCTTCAGAAAACAAACTCTATATGCAAGTGCTTCTGGTTTTTTTTTATCTCTAGACAGTTGATACTTATAGAGGAGACAGTGGGACAGGGAAGACTACTAGCTTCTGTTCCAAGCTTTTTCAGTGCTTTTCTGGGTGAAACATGGCACATCCTTTTGCAGGCTGACGTTCGAGATGCTCAGATCTTAATACCTGCAAAATCAGGCTCAATGATGCGACTAATTCATCATTATTAAGAGTTTTGACATCGATAGATGAAAATTCACTGTAGTCCATATTATTTCAAAGCACTATTCCATTTTTTTATTGTGAGAAAAATTCTGGAGTCCCTTTTTACTTGTGTATTTCCACTTTTCTTTTAAACTATGACTTCTAGAGTTGTTGCTGTTTAAGCAGTTGTCTTTCATAATTAATTTTGGTGCTGCGTGTTTCAGAGGCAAAGGTGCTCAACCTTTCCAGAGAAGATGTTTTCACTTTGCTGTCAGATGATTTTAATGATCTTTTCAGGGCATGATGTGCACCCTATAACAAAATAATTTATCTGTGTCTATATGTGAGGTGTGGCATACTGAGATTAGTGTTATTTTGCCTTAAAGTACAGTATTTCTCACATGTGTCATGATTGATGTTAGTGACCTCTGTTAGTCTCACAGAGAGGTTATTACAGAGACTCTGAATCTAATTTAGCAAAACCAGACTTGCGTAGTGACTACAGCTGCTTACATCTGTGTGCTGGACTAAGCACTCTCCTGAGACACTGGATCTGTGAAAGGAGGAAATTGGTCCACAGAGAATCATAGAATCGTTTAGGGATCTTCATACCAAGTCAGCATTTCCAGGGACTTCCAGCTGCCTAGGTTCTTCTTCGAATTGCTTATTCTGAGTCACCATTTCTATGCACTATGTAGTAGATTTTGTCTGAAGTTTTTAGTGGAAAGTTAAGCTTGTAAAGGTCAGCATTGAGAGCGGAGACTTCTGCCATTTGTACTGCTGAAGCAATTCCACTATGAGATAGTTCCTCCAAGCAAGCAAATGGTGGGGTGGGTGGGCTGTGAAAATTCTTGGCTGAAACATTTTATCTTCCTACCTAAAGTAGCATGCTTCATGCATCTAAAAACCACAGGAAGCCAAATGTCTCCATCTGAACCACTTGCTAATAATCTTGTATGGGTATAAGCCTTCAGTGCTAAGCTTGGTGCTGCTGGTGTTTGTTCCTGTGGTCTGGCCTTGCAGACAGCTTCTGTAGGCAGCCTCTGCACTGGCAGCCTGGAACAGTCCTCTTTAGGCCTGATCCGAAGCCTGTGTGAGGTGAGGGGGATATTACCAGTTGATCTTAGTGGGCTGTGGATCTAGTAATAAGTTAAGCTTTATGTGTCATTCATAAAGTTACATGTAAAAAGAGCCAGTGCTGCTGCTGCTGCTTCTTGGAAAAATGAGAGACAATACAGTTCTCAGCTGTACCAAACAGATTATACGGGGTGCCTGCATGGCTCGGAGGTGTCTGACCTTCCTTCTCAGAGCTGGGGGTTCAACAGCTTGCTAGTTTGGTCCCTAATTGACAGCTTATATTTGTGACTGTGCACTTAATCATGGTTGCTGATTGGAGTAATTTAATCAAGGAATTGATTGGGGCAATTTGGAATAGGTCCCACTGGTGAATATCAGTAGTTAAGATGGATTGCCGAGTGGAGACAATAGCCAGGAAAAGATAGGGTAAAGGGTAGCCAGTGAGTAACTCACGTTGCCTGACAAGGGACTCTGTCACCTTGTTCACTGACAGTTCCCCCTCAACTTCTCAGGATGGTAAGAACCCCACAGTCTGAAAATATTCATAGTCAGGGTAAGAAGTGAGGTGAGGAAACTTGCTGCTGATGTTACGTTATTCAGATCATCGAGGAAAGGGCAGACTGAGGAATTCTGGAAAGCCATTGTGAGGCTGAGGTTCAGTGCTCAGCAGTTGTCAGATATATAAATCAAGCTTTAGGCGGGATTAGGAAAGATGTAGATGATAAAACAGCAAATGTTGCTTTGCCATGGCACGAGCTCATGGTTTCTCCTCACCTGTGCAGTTCTGGTCCTCTCATGTCAAAGAGAATATCTAATAAACTTGGGAAAGTATCAAGCAGGAGCAACAAGGATAAACAAAGGTAAGAAATTAGTTTGACTTGAAGAATGAAGAGACTAGAAGCCCATAGGCTGAAAAGGAGAGACAGCTTGCCATGAGTATGATGCAGATCTCTAGGCTCAGGAGTGGAACAGTGTGGCAAGGGGTCAGGCATTCAGTGTCTCTTCCAAAACAAGAATGTTACACAAAGCTAGCAGCAGTCAGGTTCGGTGGAAGAGGTGGTTCTTCATAGTGTGTGACAGACCTGCAAAAATTATTGCTAAAACGTGTTGTGGATGCCAGAACTCTCTTCGTGCTCAATAAAAAACTGAAGAAGTACCTGAAGGAGAACCTAATTACGGAGAAACCCCGTGTGTCTCATAAAATCCCCGAAAATCATTGTAGACAGAGAGAGTACAGAGAAGGAAGTATCATGTATGCTTATCTTGTTGTTTCTCTTCCCCCGTTTCTGGCCACTCTCAGAGTCCAGATACTGGGTTCAAGGACCTTTGATCTGACACAGTACAGGTGTTCTTGAACAAACTAATACTTCCATAGGGTGCTCCAGAAGAGAGGTCTGCAGCAGCTCCTCGTGAGCACCCCAGGAGCAGATCCCAGTGACAGGGCTGTGTGTATGTGCAGCACTATTAGCTTGCTTTATGCCATGACCTCTACTGCCTTGTTATGCAGTGTGGACATTCTTCCAGATGTTTGCATGAATCATTTGTTAAATGATAGAAGTCTTCTATTTTTTCTTGTAATAAAAGCACGCACTGGTAAGTGTGGTGTTCAAAAATGGGGGGAATATGTTGATGCAGTGAACTTCTTGTCGTGAAAAAGAAGGGGGGAAGAAAAGCTCACTTTTTTCCTTCTTGAAAGGTTTGGGTGCCATCTGCTGGGTTCAGTAGGACCTTACACACTGGAGCAAAATTACTAGTTGCTGGTTGAAAAGTGCCTGAAGAACTGCATTTGCCGAGGATTGCAGTGTCTTCGTTTGCACCTCCTGATTCTTTTGTCTCCATTGGTGATAAAGTAACCCAGGTATATGGGATGTACTCTGTCACACAAAAAAGTACCTGCTTACAGTTTCCTTTTAAAGGCACCATTCAGGCTGAATTCTCTAATGATTTTCACTGTGTTTGGTCACCTAATGGAGAAATAGTGGAAGGAAATAAGGATTTTTGGGCTTTGTGTCCTAGCCACGTACTGTGCTAGCAGAGCCCACTCTGAGCAGCCTTCAGGCTCTCTGAGGCTGTGGGAGACAAGGACAGGCAGATGCTGGGAGCTGGAGCAGGCTGTTTGTCCAGGGGCCTGGTTGCTGCCTCTGTTTGAAACATGGTGTATAAAAACAAGACACAGCCCTGTACGCTGAGCTGTGTGAAGGGGTGATGTGTGAATGTACCAGGTGGGTGAGGGGCCAGGAGGTGAGCATGGAGCCTGCTCTGCAGTTAAGGCACCTGGTGACAGTGAGCTGGCACCTCTGGGCTTGTAGTGTAAGCTGTCCCTAGCTCTCAAGCTGGGAGTGCCCTAGAGCAAGGTAGTAGAATAAGGTAGCCACAGGTACTTCCAGGGGGCTGAAGCAGACTTGGCGTACTCATTGTCCAGGGGAGATGGCCAGCTGTGTGTTTGCAGAAAAATGGCCAAGAGTGTGACCTGTGTGAGCAGGTGAGTGCAAACGTGCAGGGACCTGTAACGGTTACCCGCAGCACTGCCTTGGGATGCATCTGTCACTGTGAGACCTCTTAAGGGGTAATATCCCTCTGGTTCTTTCTTCCTCACAGTTGTCTCTGTGGTATGTTCCCCCTCCCTCCATAATTTGATGATACAGGGCTTTGGCAGCAATAGTGGCTTGTGTGGTCCCATCCTCTCATCCATCCCTTGCTACTCATTCTCTCCCCAAGCCACAATGTCCCTTATCCCCTTGCTGTATGTGGGTCATGCTGTGTACTGCTGCGTTTAAAAACACATAAACCAAAGCTACAGCTTTGATGAAATGAGTTATATTTAACCCAGACCAGTTCCGTTTTTTGTTTTAAATCAGAATATGGCCTCCTGAGCAGCGGGATCAGCACAAGCAAGGGAAGCCTGGTGTCTGCAGTGCTGAGCGGGGAGCAAGGGACACGTGGCTGAGGAGCAAGTCCTCTGTATTTAGCTCTGCTTTTGAACCCCTGGATCACCCAGCTGTAAGCAGGGTTTTGCCTCTGCACCAGGATGTCCTAGCCCACCAGCAGACATCTGTGAGGAGATGGCACCTACATGAGCCAGAGGCTGACAGCACTCTGTGCTGTGAGGGACCCTGCCAAGTTCCCCCCATCCAGCACTGCTCTGCTTTGGGGGCTTACTGACACGTGTAAACCCAGTGTCCTTGCTGCTAGGTGGAGGTGTGCTTTGAATTTTTAGCTGCACAGGCTGAAAAGAGAGGGGTGTGACAATAGTGAATTCTTGGAGCATATTTAGGTACTCTTTGTGCATTCACAATATTTCACTAACTGTGCACTTAAAATTTTTAAGAATATAGATAGAAATGAACACATAAATAAGGGATAATGAAGCCTTTTTCCTTTGGGTCCATTCTTTTCTTTGCGTATCAAGAGATGGCAGTAGGTTATTCCATTGAAGTTACTAAAGACTTACATCCTTCTCTGCTTTAGCAGGGAAACCAAACTCCTTCAGAGTCTTAGAGAGAATGTTCAGTCCTAGGCAAGTAGGAAGTCTGGCATTTTGGTGGTCTTGGAGTTGCAAAGGTATGTCAACACATACCCATACTACCTTGATCAGTAAAGGAAGGAGATCCTAAATTTTGTCAAAAAAAAAAGGTTTAAAAATTGTAGAGGTTTCTGATACAAACTAATGCAAAAGAATACTTCTGATGGTGGTGGGTTTTGAATGATGCTCTATCTAGAACATATCACAGTTTTATGTATAATTTTTGCAAAAACAGCAAGAGTAAAGCAGAATAAAAATGTATAGGAAGAAAGCTAGAATTGAGCCCAAAGAATGGCAGTCAGTTAGGAGAAAAATATGTTTTAGCTGAAAGTTTATACTTAAACAAATTTAACATACTCTTTGAAAACTAATTATGTTCAGCATTCAGTCTGAGCGCCTCACACAAGACAAACCACAAAATGAGAAACAGACTTCCTTCTAATGTTTGTACATTGAGTGTTAGACCTTGAACCAGAGCAATTGTAGACTTCATTGAACTCTATATCACTGTTACAATTCTGAAGCCCTTGAATTCATATTACAATGCATTTAAATTATTTTAAGCAAAAGCTGCCAATGGCAACTCGTGTATAGTTCATAATCACCATGTTTTTTATATTTTCTTATATTCTGTGTTTGCTGCCTTTTTTTTTCCAAATCATCTTCATGATGTGTTTTCACAGGGTCATTGTGTGGTGCCTTCAGACTTTTGTATAGTGATTTAATTTCAGTGTTTGTCTCATTTTATAAATCATTATCTTTCAGCACCCTCAGATTCAAAAGGAGTCACAATATATCAAGTACTTGTGCTGTGATGATAAAGCAACCCTGCATCAGTGGGTAACTGGAATAAGAATTGCCAAGGTGAGATTAAAAGTAAACTTACTTTAATATGTTTTCTGTAAAATCAGGTGTTCCTCAGGTTACTGACTGTCATCACCTCAACTGGAAATGCTGTGACAAGAATGGACATTCATGCTAATTTTACCATAGAAACAAAGATCAGAATGATGAGGATGGATTTGATGAATGTCCCTGCACCTTAGCTATCAGTGTCTTTTTCTTATTAACACAGGAATGAGTTCAGTAGCTATAAACCTCATGTACTCATGAAACTTACTGCACAGTTATCTGGCTCAATAATAATATGCTGTGGCTAAAGATGTGCAAGCTCTGGTCAATCCAGTTGGGGACGTTTTTCAGACAGTCCTACCCAAATTGTCTGCCTCACTCTGTTCAAAAAGATCCTAATTGGCAGCCTGTTTTTCTTTGTACAAAACATTAAGGGAGATGGATTTATACATAGCCTTGGTATTGGCTGTATTTTCCCATACAGACTACTTCTCTTATCTGTTAGTTTGGGCTTTTTCCTGACAGTTCTGCTGCAGGGTGACATATAACAAAGGTGTGGGGTGAACATCAAATTAATGTTGTGTCTTACACTGACAGAGCTGTTTGCTCTAGAGCCTGGAATTCAGTGTCTCAAGTCTCCAGTTTGAAAATGTAATACTTGGAAAATGCCTGTTAAAGATACTACTGAGAACAGTTGATTTTAAAGCCAAGGACTGTGTTTGGTCATGGGGATTCATGTTTTATTGTGCTGTTACAGAGATGCTTTCCACCTGGCCCTACAGGAAAAAGGGCACGCTACTTGTAGAAAGATACTTTTTTATAGAACTAGGTAGGAAGAAACAGGGTCAGAAAAGTTGTCCAAGAGCAAAACAATGTTTGGCCTATATCAAGCTCATATTATTGTTTTGATTGTTTTGCAGTATGGCAAGACACTCTATGACAATTACAAATGTGCAGTGAAGAAAGCTGGCTTGTCCTCTCGGTGGGCGAATCAAAAAGTGGTGGAACCAGCTGCCCCTGCAGGATCCTCATCAGCAGGTACTGACACTGTCACAGCAGTTGAAGTCACATTTATTGCCCCCTTCTACTATGCTGCATAGTCTTTGTTCAGAAAAGCCACCCATGGATTCAGCAAGATGTCTTTTTATAGACAGGCCAGTGTAGCTTTGGTCTATGACTAAGCCCAGCAGCAGAGCTCTCACTTCACAGTTAGAACTGGAAGAATACAGAGACAGTTCACTGAAGATCAGTTTAAATCTGCATAACTTAATAAGGTATTTTTCTGTTGGCATCTGAATCCTTTATCCTCCATCTACCTTTTGCAGAATGATGGTCCATGTCTTGAAACTTTCTGTTTGCCCATCTGTACACTGGCTGTATTGGAGTTTTTCTTCCAATCAGTAAAAGGGATGAGTGGGATAGTCTGAGATTGATCATTACAGAAAGATTATTACAGGGTGAACCACTCTCTTTCCTAGCCTTTCACTCATTTCCATGGTAGCAATGTGGGTGTTAGGGCACAAGAGTAAGAAAGGATTGGGTTATTTTCTAACCTTACTTTTCCGGTAGCTTCATCATACTGCTGTTGCTGGTCTTACTGTGATACAAATACAACAGTGAATGATACTAGTTGTAACTTGCATGACTATTTTTAGTTTACATACTTAAGATATGCTTTATTAGTACTTACTGTCTTAAGACAGGCAAAGTCAAAATCACTGTTGGCAGTTAATGTTCTGACTTCTCACATAGACAACTCGAACACCTTTCTAGGGCTTCAGTTCACCTTTTTTGAGTACATATGAGATAGAGGGTGGTCTTCCTACTATTCCTTGGAGACAAATCATGTTAATAAATACATGTCTGGGGTGGGGAGATCCAGTAACAGACCATTTTGAGATCAGGGAGGTTTCTGATGGGGGAAGGTGTTTTTAAGGGCTTGTTTTACTTCTCATTACCCTGCTCTGATTTTGTTGGTAATAAATTCACTTTATATCTCTAAGTTGAGCCTATTTCACCCTTGATGATATTTGGTGAGTGATCTCTCCTGGTTCTTACCTGAACCCATGAACCCTTACTTAAATTTTCTCTCCTCTATCCAGCTGCAGAGAGGAGCAAGCAAGTGGCTTTTGTGGGTGCCTGGCATCCAGCCAGCATCAACCCTCAACAGGAGGAAGTTTACTTGAGTGAGGGTGGCTGGGTCAGTCGTGGAACATTTGTATTCAGGTGCTGACAGCAGTAGAGAAGTGGCTGGCCAGGGGGGCTCCATGCTGGTGCTGCCATCTGTCCTGGATATGGGCAGGACCGAGGCCTTATAAAGGCTGTATATACATCTGTGTGACTTCAGCTCCTTACTAGAATCCAGGAACACTGCATGTGTTCAATAGAATACACTGCTAATTTTAACAAATGGATTGCATTAAATGGTTAAGTAGCCTGGAAGGATTTTAGTCATGTATACTGTCTCTATGGAAATATCTCTGAAGGATCATTAGTGTTCTAATTGAGGCAAGTCAGTGTGGTTCTGGGTATCTTCCAGTTGTCATAGCTGCCCTATATAAAACCTGGGGCCTGACTATGCTACTAGAACTGCCTGACTGTGAGAAGTGGTTGCTTTGTGCTTTGGAAATGGAACAAAGCATGTTCACTTCTCCTTTTCAGATGGCTCTATATAGCCATTTGTATGGCCTGACTTCAGAATAGGCTAAAATCTGCTGTAGAAAACTACAGTCCTGTGTGAACTGAGCAGGGGCTGTACTCTGTTAACTTCAGTGGCAGCCAAGGAAGGAAGGCAGGTGAAACTTCTGTTCTCAGATATCATGTAGCCACTATTCCCTGGACACACTGCTGTAATCAGCATTTGTATATTCACATATACCCCAAACTGTGTAGTCTGTGGCTCTGAAGTGCCCCAGGTGCATCTCAGTGAAAATATGTTACTTCCCTCTCTGCCTTACTGTGTGCCTTTGGACACTGAAAAAGTCAGTGTATGTAGTGGTCCTGCACAATATCATGATGTTTGAAAGACAGAAGATGTTGCTTTATTCAGATGTTCCTTATCACTACAAGGATAAATATTTTGCACGTGGGTATCTATATTTTGCATTATTTGGACTACCTTTTTTTTTTTCTTAAAACAAATGCTAATTCATAAAATTTTGAAGAAATTTACTTGTAAAGAATACTATAACATTTAAATTAAAAATAAATCTTGAGAATAGACTGCATGGGCTTACATATTATATTGTCTGGAAGTCCATCAGCTGTCTGGCAGGAGATGATGTATCAAGTGTTGCTATCAAGTCTTGCATAGTTTATGAAATCCATTAACAGAAGAAGAAACAGTTTACCATGTCGTAGCCTTCTGTTATATCATTTTTGCCAAGTAGAGCACCATACCTTGCACTAGATAGAGTGGATCTCTCTCTGCTCTCATTCATTTAGTTAAATCTCAGTATGACTGAGGGCAGCAACATCTTCGAGCTGTGTGCAGACCAAACTCCTGCTCTGCTGTGAGCAGCAGACGAAGGGAGGCAAGACAGGAACTTGCTCCACTTGAGGGAGCAGAACCCCTCTGGGCACAGAACCCAGGGGTTTACATCTCCTTCCACTGAGGAAGGAGAGCTACAAGATTGGTTTTATGTCTTTCTTGACTTCCATGTTAATTCTTCAACACCACAAAATTGTAATTTGAATGATCCAAATGGTACTTTGGATTAAATATGCTGAACAATATGCAGGCACAGGCATAAAACCTAAGGACGTCAGACCACCTTCTGTCATCCCTTGAAGCCTAAATAGCCTTAATAAATTAGGCACACTGCAGAGTTATTCTTGCTTCTCTGCCAGTCATGTGATTTGCAGGCATGGCAATAAAAAGAATTTATTCTATTTCTTATCATATTCATGGAACCTCTTTGCTAATCAGTAAAGTACACGTTAAGATTAAAGCCATTGTCGTGCTTAATCTACACTGTAGACAGCTAAGGGTTCAATAACATCTGAGAAGTACATGAGTGGAACTTTACTGGATCTCAGAACTGTAAATTTTAATAGTGCTAAGGCAGTCATTAAGGTTTACAAATGTATTTCTCTAGGCACCAAACACTGTCTACTACTTTGACACATACAGCTTTCAAAAATGCTACACTAAACTGGAGAGTATTTAATCCTCATCAGACTACACAGGGGCCAGGGATTTTTTATAATTAAACTTGTAAATTTGTCATTTGGTCTCACATTCACTTACTCCATTTGACAGTACTGGGTTATTTATGCATATCCCTTACACAAGCAGAATTGGTGGGCAGGTGTTTTGCAGAGCTTTAACTTAGCCAGCTTCCAGATCCACACTAATCTGAGAACATAGTGAAGTTCACAGATCTTTTTGATTCCACATGAGGCAGATGTTTCAGAGCTGGGGAGATGTTTTAGCTCGTTTACTAAAGAAAGTGGATCAGCCACTCTGTAGGATTTCAGACCTTCCACTCCCATGACTGATTGATTGGAAACTATGGTGCTTTTAATCTTTAGCCTAAATTATTTTTCTTTTTAAAGGGGGCAATAAAAACTGGTAATATAGTAATACTACAGCACACTGCAAACTTTAAAATGCTATTATGAAAGACAGATATTTTAATGTAAGGTACTTACAGATTTTAATGTAAGGTACTTCATTTATTTTCCTTAACTGAATATGAAAAGTCACTAAATGAGCTTGAAGTAGAAAACAGATTTTACTGAGTTATATACAAAAACCCTGTAACAAGTGTTTCCTTGTGGAAGTTATAAAGAAGTTTTTATAGCCTTTGTCTTAGTTGGGTATTCCCTGATTTAGTTAATACCACAAAAATATAACACTGTCTTCCCTCTGGCTCCTCTCCTTGTCACAGGTACTGTTCAGTCAAATGGACAGATTCCCCAGATGGTTCGTCGTTCCAGTGCAGAATTTCCAGACACTCAGAAGAAAGTGGATACATCCAAAGTACAGGTGAGTAGTTACTACAGTTAAATATCATCTGTGAATGAGTTCTTCAAGTTTGTTTCCCTTCACCCACTGTCTTGCCCCTCAAAGTGCCAGTGAGAAGGATTTGGCTCCTGGGAAAAGTGGCTGCCTCTCCTCATGCTTTGCATACTGCAGACAGTGTGTGTGCTGTGCAGAACCAGGAGCCTCTGACAGGAGGTGAAGGCACAGCTGCCCACTGCTTCTGTTCTTCAGAACAAACAGCCCTGAGTTCATGTAGCAGGAATAGGAATGTGCCTGCTGGGAAAGTCTCAAAGTGTCTGTGCTGCCAGAACCTTAGTGCCATGTTCTGTCTGCCAAAAAAAAGGTCTTTCCTTAGAAACACAAGGCATATAGTAGTGTTTTCAGTAGGGAACACTGCACAGCTGAAGATGAGTGTGTAAGAAAGGAGAAACTGTGAAGAACTAAGGGAAAAGATTACGTGTTTTCCTCAGGGTCTAAATGCATTTCTTGGTTAAGCTCCAAATTTTGTGTACTTGCACCATATCTAGCTGTAAAAATATCATAGGGAACAGTATGAGAACCTCAAGAACATCATACAGAAAAACAGTGTGCATTTGTTTGCAGTTCATTATTCAATCTTTCCATCATGCATGAAGTGCACAAGACAAATGAAATTAAATTCCTAGGATTTTTCTGTCACCAGCATTACATGTTCTATGCTTCTTGTTTCTGTCTTTGAGTTCTTCCTGTTTCTCTTTTCTGAACCTCACTTCCCCTGGAGCAGATCACATTCTCAGAACTCAGTCAGTGGTTCCCTCCTCCTGTGTCTGATTTACTTCCATGTTTGTAGGCAAGGAGTGAGGAAGAGGAGGCATACATGTTATAATTAGCTCATGCCAGAATTAGTGCTGCTGACTGCAGGGATGCAGAGCACTTTTCTCTAGAAGCAGCAAACAAACAGGAGGAACTAAAGACCTGTGTGCAGCCACTGGGCTTCGATCTCATTGCGATTGCGGACATGGTGGGATAGCTCCCGTGGCTGGAATGTTGTCATGAAGGGCCACGCGCTGTTTAGGAGAGACAGACCAGGAAGGTGCAGTGGTGGAGTTGCCCCCGATGTGAGGCAACGCTTGGAGTGTACCAAACTCTGCCTTGGTGAGGATAAAAGGGTGACACCATTGTGGGTGTTTGCTACAGGCCACCTGATCAGAAGGAGGAAGTGGATGAGGCCTTCTACAGGCAGCTGGAAGCAGCCCCACAGTCACAGGCCCTGGTTCTTGGGGGGCTTTAACTGCCCTGACATCTGGAGAAGCAAAACAGTGAAGCACAAACAGGAGGTTCCTGGAAAGCACTGATGACAGCTTCCTGTCACAGGTAGTGGAGGGTCCCACAAGGAATGCTGTGCTGCCTGACCTTATACTAACAAACAGGGAAGGCCTTTTTGGATATGTGAAGGTTGGGGCAGCAGAGGTTGGCTGCAGAGACCATGAGATTGTAGAGTTTAGTATTGCAGGAAGAGGAAGCAGGACAGAGAGCAAGATTTCAATGAGGGTCTCCAGAAGAGCTAATTTTAGCATCTGTAGGTATCTTCTTGGAAGAATCCCATGGGAGAAGGCCCTGAAGGGAAGAGGGGTCCAAGCGAGGTAGTTGATATTCAAGGATCATTTCCTCCAGGCTCAAGGACAATGCAACCCAAAGATACCTCCTTGATGTTAGTCTTGCTAACTGTAATTATTTGAAATTTTAGAAGTACTCATCTTCTGAGGACAGCATTCAAAGAAGCACTATGACTGTCAACAGGGAGGTTTCCACTGTCAAACCTCTGCAGGCAGCTCCAGGAAGAAAACAAAATACTATTTTCACATTTCAGGCAAAATGTACTCTAGTTCATTTCCCTGTCTACTACACTCCCCGCCATGTATTTTCACATCTTTTTATGTTCTTAGGCAGTGGCATTAGTTTACACATTCACTGACTGCGTCTGTCCTTTTATTTTTCTGCTTATTAAAGGCTGAAAAAAATAATGCCAGTGCACCTGGCCTGGCACAGCCATTGCTGAGGCCACAGAACATCCAGAGTAAGAGGACCTCACTGCAGCCTCCTCCTCCTCCTGAAAGGCGTTCATCTGCTATTTCTGCCTCACCAGTTCTACCCTCCAAAGTGAAACGAGACAGCGGCATTTTCCTAACAGAGCCAGAGAGCTTTCCAGCACCACCACCTACATTGCAGATTGATTTTCTTCCACCACCACCACCTGATTTCTGTGAACCACCTCCTGATTTTGTGCCTCCACCACCACCAGTCTCCAGCAGCAGTAATGGAGATGTGCCATTACCCCCTCCACCTCCACCCGTCTCCAGTAAGCTGCCACCACTTCCAACGAAGAAACCTGTGCCACTTCCTCCAAAGAGGCTGGCAAACACAGCACAAGATGGAGAGCCACAGTCAGCAGGGCCACCTCTGATTGCAGGGGGAGGCAAGCAAGCAGATTTCATGTCTGACCTAATGAAAGCCCTTGAGAAGAAAAGGGGCAACAGCTCCTGAACTCTGGGAGTGGGTAGACTTTAAGACATAGCTGGTTTTGTGTTGCATCACAGAAGGTCACGCTGGATCGGGCTTCTCCAGGAGGAATTCTCCTTCAGAGTTCCTCTTGGGGGGATCTCAAGAAGGTGGGGCACCCTTTGTACCCCACTTTGTCCCTGTAACTTGCTCTTTCCCCCTGCACCTCACCATCCCCTGTTCTTAACTCCCATGCCAGCACCAGGCCAAGGTAAGAATTAGCTGGAGAGTCCTGCTTCCCTCCATAAGGACAGCCAGGGATGGTGGAGCAGCACTCTGGAACCAGCCATTTCAGAAAGTGAAATGCATTTACTGTGGCTGCCTTTTTAATAGAATTGGAGTTGAAGGAAAAATACAATATCCTCATGCAAATTTTGAGAAGTGGGAAGGAAGATCCCTTTTCACAGAATTGCCTTTAAAAGTTCTTTATCAGAAAACTCCCAACTGTGGAGGGTTTTCTTCCAATAAAAAGATGCTTTAAATTTTTTTTTTTAAATAGTCTGCTTTAAAAATGAAAACCTCATCTAGATTATTGTGAGATGCAAGTCAGGGCCACGACCATTTCCAGACAGTGTCACCCCAAATGTTATACACTCCTGTTTCTGTATGCAACTCAGTCGTACCTGTCAGCATTCACAGCTGCTGCTTTGAAGTCTCATTTACTTGGTTACCTTAGACAAAGAAAAAAATTAATTTTGGAATCATGTATGCTTCCATGGTAAGCAGGGATTTTTTTTCTGTTGGTTAACATTTGTCTACAAACTGTACCTAGAAATGATCTGTCTTGTGAAAGGCTTTGTAATTATCTTGTACCTGATAGGAATGTCTCCTACTTTTTTTTTTTCATTTGTTCTCCCCATTTAATTCTCCGTTGTTCATTTAGGAAGCATTCATTGTTAGTTCTTTAATAAAAATAGCTTCTATTTTATATCTGTACAAAGTGTCACAGTTAATGAACAGGCATTTTACTGGCAATTGGAACTTAAAATATTTTAAAGAATTTTTGCCTATACATTCTAGACTTTATTTTTATTTATTCTGGTCTTTGCCTCTTCTCATGCACACTTGACCTTTTAAGGTATCATCAGCAATATATTTCTGTATTTTGTATTATAAAAAAGCATGAAAAAAGTGTGGGATATAAATAAATAAATAAATAAATAAATACAGGGGGTGAGCATGCTGTATTTGACAAAATGGATTCCTAAATACAGAAGTGGTGGTGGAGGCAGGAGAATGACAAGCTGGTGGCAGTGCCATGGCCTGTGTTTTGTGTCATCTCTAGTCTTACTTGTGGCTGAAGTTTGGTTTGTCAATACTCACATACCTGCATAACAAGCTTAGCAGAAATAAGAAAGCTGTAACTATGTCTTCATACAGAACCATTCCCTTTGAAATTACTTATTTTTAAAAAAATATTTTATTTTATTTTGTTTTATTTTATTTAAAGCTAAAAACACTGTTTGGAACCAGATGCATTTCTTCCTGAAATGATTTTGCTTTAAACACTGTGTTAAGCTGACACAGAGAGAGTCCATCCAGCATTGGTGTTTGAGCTCCCTTGCTTTCAGCTGAACTGAGCAAAAAGCTGTCACCAGGAGAACTATGCCCACCACTAACAAAAGTGTCACCTGGAAGTCTTGAACTGACATGCTGGGACATTCAAAAGGTATCTCAGCACCTTCAAACAGCCAAACTGAGAAATGCTCTCAAGACCAGTGCAAGGCTCATACATTTAGTACAAGCCTCAGTTCAAAGTGCAGGGGAAAAAATACCAAAATACCAACTAGCTGAAAGTAAGAGGGTAAATACTAGGAGTTAAAAAAAAAGAAGAAAGAGGAAAGGATTACTGTTTCCCAATCTCTTTCCACATATAACTGAAGTAGGCATTATGCAGACTCATTGAACAGCTTGGTGTCATTTTCTGACAAGGTATTAGGAGTGCACATTTTTACATACTTAGGTGACAACAGCTGTCTGCTAGTCAACTATTTTTAAATCAAATGAGTTTTATGAAATATACACCCAGCATCAAAATAAAGCAGAATATGTCCTTAGAAAAGTGTTGCACAATAAGGTCACAAAGCACTGAGACTTTTATATGGCTTTTCTAGCATTCACTCTTCTCAACAGAACTCTTAGCCTCCCACCCTATTTCCTCCCTTCTCTTTTGTTACAACACAATAAAATTAATTTTATACATTTTACATCTGCAGTCAGTCATAATTCATGCACTTAATCTTACACAAAAGAAGTTGAACTTTCTTCAAAACAAAAGAAAAGCCAACAGAAAACTCCAGAAATCAAGTAAAATGCTATGATTACACCTCTGTTGAGTATTTTGTGTATGTACATGGTTACATTGAAGATTTAAACTCCATTCAAAGAACAAAGCTGCCTCCTATTGACACACAGTTATCTGGCTTGATCAGGTACCAAAATACGCTGCAAAATACAAAAAAGATGTTCCAATGCTGTAATTCAAAGTGTATAAAAAGAAAATCCTTCCACCTCCACCTAACTTACTACCATATAAATGGTCTGTACATCACTAGAGCTTACAGTATTTTAGCCTGCAAAGATCTCAAATTGCAGCATGTTCTTTTTAACCTTTCTCCATTCCTGAAATGGAAGCAGTCTCAGCAGCTGTCATCTCCTTCGGGCTCTTGTATGACTGATATGGAAGAAGGATCTACTTCAAGCAATCACTTTTCCATCAGTCCTTAGGATTAGAAAGGTTAGAGTTACGTGAAAAAGTCCTTACCTGGGGGATCAGCACTGCTGCCCCTTTGTAACTGTCCTCTAATAGAGAAGGAGGATGAGACCACAAATACCTCTGGTTACCAGCCTCAGTATTGTTATTCCCCATCTGTTGCAGGATCACTGCTCTGTTTATGTGACATGAAAGATGAAGCAGCTTCAGAACTGCAGGTGGAAGCCAAGGATTTTCAGGGAATAGATCATGAAACGTGGTATGAATGTTTACATTGTCATAATAAACCATAATGATTAAGATCTAGAAGCAGAAAGGGAGGTGGTACAAAATGCTGAGCACAATGTGGGCTCATTTCTCAACTTCTACAAAACATAGGTAGTTTTGGGATAACCATATGTTTTATGTTTTTCATGCACTATTTGTTGGGCACGTTGAGAGTGGAAAAGTAGAAACAAATGGATTGTGGCAAAGCTGCAGGACAGAACTATTATTTATTGACAGTCTCACAGTAACTGGGAAACGTGTATTCTGTTTGAGGGAAACACGCAGAACACCAGAGATTCAGTACTGTTAAGTCTTTAGAATTCTCATGCTCTTGCAGAGCAGGCTCAGGCAGTTTGCTCCCCTTTAACAGTCAGTACTGACTGTTATGAAATGAGAATAGTTATTAAAACCAGATGATGTAAACTCATGGTAAAACTAAGGGAAAGAAAATGGAGATTTGCCTTCATATAAACCAAGACATGACCAAATCCATGAATGAACTACTGCAAAGAAGAAATAGCTGACCTAATCTCTGCAGCCAGAGGAGTATGTGAAACCAATTTTCAGGGCTTGCTTCATTCTTTCAGATATTTTTTAAGAACCTGGAAAAAGTGTCACAGGGTGCACAGGGAGCAGAACATGCCACTGTTTGTTAAACAGCTCCTTATTTGAGCTGTTCTGGTTTCACCTTGTGATGCTGGAGGCTTTCTTTACCTGTAACTGTGAATGAAGCAAGGCCCACTTGCCACTAGGAGGATTTAACACGTATAAAGCACTTTGAGGAAAAAAGCAGTATAGAAATGCTTTGTATTTATACAGTTATTCCATGAGGTAAAGATGTACAGGCAGCCATGTTTGGCCTACACAAAACAGAAACTTCCCAGATGTTTGGTTAAACATGAATTGGAGTTCTTGCCTTTCACCTAATTGGAAGGTGGGGCCCAGGCTGCAGTGCTGCTGCATTTACCCTGCAGACACAAATATGTCCTTTACATCATCACTTACCTGAGCGTGACCCCCTCCTCCGCAGGTGGTAATGCTGATGTTCCCACACTTCCTCACACCACCATTTTCCTTGGAATTGTCCCAGAAGAGACATCAGTGCCAGGGTTCCAGTAGGCCAGAACACAGCCTGGAGCTGAGGGGCTTCCACAGGCCCCCAGCAGCCCACACCTCTGGCCTGGAGGCGGTGCCAGCTCCAACACGAATCCCAGTGATGGCAGGAGGGCAATGGCTGCCTGCACAAGGAATGCTAACCCAGGCTGCACTCGGTACGTCTGATGCTCAAACTTCAGACTGGCTTTTCAGAAAACTGTATTTAAATACCTGTATTGTNGTGTCATCTCCGTGTCCTTGAGACACTCCTTTGAAAAGTTCACTTGGCCCTTTTTTTCTTCTCTCTCAAGCTCAGTTTAAAGGCACAGAAAAGGCACAAAATTAATTGTTTGGCATAAGGCTGTGATAGGGGATATACATGATGGAGTCACCCCAAGACACCCCCATTATGATACTAATATTTACAGTTCAACAACTGTGTTTGTATTTCAACAGCTGTATATCTGAGGGGAAACTGTCCTGAATAATTGTGCTGATTATAGTTAAGAAGTAAAGGTATTCAAATATTCTTTGAGTCCCTGAAAGACTTGTAATAACATACATTTTTTCCACATTTTGAGAGATAGATTTGTGAAATTTTAATTACACCACTTAATAGCCTCTATTTCAGAATCACTGGCACTCAAAAAATTTGGAGATCCTAAAACAATCCATTTTGGTTTTAGGAACAGACAAGGTAAGATCAAGAAGTAACAAAGTCTTCAAATAAGAGATCTTTCCCTGTAAATTTTCTAGCATAATGTTAGACCTGATTGCTGACGTATTAATTTTGGCTTAATTAGACACTTAAAGTTTTGTGGAAGTACAGTATCAAACAGGAATAAATAACGAAATCCAGGACTCAAAGACTAGTCTCCCTTACTCAGATGACTGTTATGTAACAGCTTCAGTAGAACTTTAAATACTTTCCCTGCAAGATTTCTGTTAGTCCCTTACAGCACTGGGTGGCTGGATACAAAAGGTATACTGACCTGACTACATACATAGTGAGATGCTCCCAAGACAGTCCTTTTCCAGGTACAAACAGTGAATTTTTCCAGAGATTTCATATCTATGCACCAATAATCTTTCTACTGCTATCAAATAGATACTTTCAAAGAGCAGTGGTCCAGGCTTGATAGGCACCTGACACCAGCCAAGACACCAAAACTTATACTGGAGTTAAGTCATTCCCAAGATAGACATCTTAGCTAACTATTTCACTGAATTTCATTTAAATCTCTTGTCAGTTGATTGGAACAAAACATAATCAGGATGAGAAAAGGTGTCAAGGTCTAAGATGATCCTCTGTGCCAGGTCTGCGAGATTTAAGAACATTTATGTCTGCAGAACACAACTGTATTTGAACGGTGTAAGAGCAAGAGGAAAATTCATCAAAATACTGCATTATTAAAACTAGCTTAGATGGATTTTAAACTGATCAGTCACCAAAAGCTATTAAGACCCACCTAATCAGCCATGAATTTTGAGAGTTTAAGTGTGACAGTTTGGCAGAACTTAAATACTGGGACTCAATGTAATGCGCAGCTGAATGTGAAGGGCAGAGTTGTCAATGCCAATATAATTTGCTGATGCAATCATGCACAGTGATGCATTTCTTTAATCTTAAGACTTCATAAATTGGTCAAGAACAGTAGCAGATTACAGTCCACAAAGTCTAAGGGAGAGAAACTCCTGTGGCTTGATCCATTAGCCTTATTTGAAGGCTTGAGCTTTGACCTTGATCATTCTTCTTGCTCGTTCAAATTTCCCTCAGGACGAACAGCTGACTTTCAGGTGCTTGGCCCAAGCTGGGGGGCGCAGGGAGTACCCTGCTCTCTCTGCAGCCTCCTGCCTCTGAAAGGGGTGTTGTAAAACTTGCTCTAGGAGCTGAACCTGGAAGCAATTAAAAATGGGTAAGTTTTTATACAAAATGTTTTCTGGTAAACAAGGAAAGTTTTTCCCACTTTGCCTTATGCACCCTCCTGGCTCCAGAAACTATCACATTAATTCCTTACTATTATTATTACCACTGTTAATATAGTCGCTACTATTTATGTTATAATTAATACTATTAATAATTCTGTTAATATTTTAAATAGCAATTGGTGTTATATGGTACAATGTTGGTAAAAATGTAGTACAGTTCAAAGTTTAAGTGTAAAAATTGTTCCATTGGCTATTATGCCAATTATTATTAAATGTGTCATGAAAAAAGATTATTTTACCTCTGAGAAATTATTCAAATTAGCTTTTTGCACTGCTGATTCTGCCATCCAATTCCTAAGTATGTATCGAGGGTTAACAGCTGAAACCAAGAATAAACCATGTTAAATTTAGTCAGACACATTCAACAAAAGGAAAACAGTCACTGAAACAAGTCACCGAAATCTTCAAGAAGATTTAAATTTGCAGATCAAGAAAAAAATGCATAAAAAGGAAAAGGAATTAATCAATCTACTTAATTCTATGAGTTGGTACAAGGATTTTTTAAACTTGCACTATCAGTAGTGCCAAAATGCCAAACAGAAATTAGAGTAGCACAGAACATGACATTGATAAGGAAGGATTTCCTGTTAGGAATACCAGCAGGCCTTTCAAGTGTGATGAGTTCACCATGGCCTAGGTTCCTGCTACATTGATGGAAAACGTATTTCAATGCTGTCAACACCTTCCTGGAGATCATAAAAATAAATATTGTATTACTTAATTTAAAAAGTAATTACTAAGATAACCATTAAAGTGTATGTACTTAGATATTCCTTCTTCTATGTCATGTAACAAAAGTTTAGCCATAAAAGCCCTAATGTTCTATTTCAGGTGTATTTTTTGGAAACTACTTTTTCAACTTTCCTTTTATACTCTTGGCTGGGGGCAGGCAGAGTTCCTCAGTTTTTTCCACAGCTGTCTGTTGTATCCTTTTGGAAACCCTCATGTCAACTGCACTGCTTCCCTGCCTTGTTTCAGGCTGCTTGTGTCTAATGAGCAGTACAGAGATTGTAGGGACATTAAAAATGAAACTGCTGGATTAGTAAACCAGGGTATATCCTACAGCAGAACCACTAACAACTTCGAAAAGGAGTTCTGTCAAACTGTATGCCAAGGAAAATTCTTATAAGCACATATGGCTTTAATTATCAATTTTTTAGCAGATTATGTCAACAAAATTCTTATTTTTGCTTTGCAACTTAAAAGCTAGAATTCTACCTGAGAAAGTTTTCCCTTTAACTAATGATCAAAACAATCTTACAGAACCATTGTAACATTTCAAGCCTGCTTTTATGTCTTACTTGACATTGGTCTGTATATTTTCCCCAATTCAGTAGGCATTTATTACATTAAGAGATTAGTTAGTGATACCAAAGGCATTTCATCCATGCACTTGAAACCAGAAGTCCATGATTTATGGACATACACAAACTTCATCTCCTCCTCTTTCCACTGATGTCCCCAGTAGGTTTTATATGAATCAACATTAGTTTCATATATCAATTAATGTTAGTTTTATATCTTTCTTTTTTAAAATTCATGGAGTTTATAAATACCCATACAGCATATTTGAAAGAGGGTATTGGAGAAAGCAGAAAATCAAAATTACCATTTCAAACTTCCCTCTACTCAATTCCTCTAATCAATTAGTTATTATATTATTTTATTTACAAATAATGTATTAGGAGGGGCCACAGACATTCTTCTTTTTCACATCCCCACTATCCAGTATGTGCTTGCACATATTAAAAAAGCCAATGAATACAACTGTCTATTGGAAATCCTGATAACCTCTACACAGGCATAACAACACCCTGCCCTAACTGTTAAAAACCAGTTTTACCACTTGTCAAAACAATTTGCTCTGGCCAAGAATTTGATTTAATCCAGTAAATGGGTTCTCAATAGTAAAGTGTAATAACTATTTAAAAAAATTTTTAAAGGTGAAAAAGTTAACATATGACTCATTCAAAAAATGGTAATTCACATTAGAGCTGTGAGTCATTTTAGCAGGAGAATATTTGTCCCAGAAATAAATTCTTAACAATTGCAAACTGACAGGTTTCACAGTGGTATTAAAAATATCAGTATTTAACACTAGTGACAAGATAATTATGAAAGAGTAATACAAGCCAGGTAAGAAAAGGACAAAGCAAAAGAACTTTTGTGCCCTTATAAGCATGATCTGGTCTACTTTTTTTTACATGCTTCTTTTGTAAAGAAATACAATTATAGACTTGGATTGTCAAAACTTTTTGAACAACTCCAGAAGAACTAAGTTTAGGCAGTGCAAGATAAAGCACTACTAAGAACTAAAAACTAAACAAAGGGAGAAAAAAAATAAAAATAATGAATAAGTGATCAACTTCAAATGATTTGAGTAATGTACTTCGAGAAGTGAGATATTTTATGACACTTACTAACAATTAGGGAAGGGTGATGAATAATAAGGTGTTAATGCCAATATATTCAAGGTCAGTCAAAGACAGCAATACACAATTTAGTGGAACTTCCCAACCCAGATGAGAATCTGAGGAGCCAGGATAGCTTTGTCTTTAACATGAAATTCTGAGTAAAAATGCAGAGTTAACTGAATTGAGATAGATTTCCACTGGAAGTTGTACTGACAAGGACAGCTGGTACAAGCAAATGTTTAATCAAACAAACAAATAAACTAACAACCCAAACAATTTTAAAGAGACCACAGGGGCATCTAAACAATCTATTTAAATGCATGGATGTAAAAATGCAAAAAAGAACAAAAAAAAAATCCCAAAAACCTCTGTAAGAAATTTCAGTCACACTGGAATATGGAGCAGCTAGCAAAAATCCAACAAGATTTGCTGATTTTAAATAAAACAGTAACAAACAAACATCAGGAGCCTATTATAAATTTTTGCAGCTCTGCAGTATGAATAGAAAGTGATGGTTGATTATATGGAAGAAAACTAACTGAACCATGAATCCTTGCAAATCAAGTTTTGACTGCTACCAAAACTAAGACCATTAGCACAAGTGTGATTTTGGAGGCAAAATCTTTTCCATGTTTCATCTGTCTCCTGTACTATAAGATCCTCTTAGGGGCATGTGGAAAAAACATGATGATGGTTTGCAGAAGAGCATCCACAAACTAGGATCCTTTCTGATTTGGAATAAAACCTCAGAATGTCATGATTTTCTTTAAAAGCAGATTCAAAAGATACAGAAAAATAGTAAGTGTGTTTACACAGTTTTCTGCATTCAATTTTAGCAGAGGAAAACAGGGGAGCTTGAAAACTCAATAATTGAGCAAAGGGCCTCAGAAACTTACAGTTAAGCTTCTTAACCCTATCAAAAAACAATAAAATAAATCTTTCTTCTTGGTAGCTCTTTTCATATTAACTTTCTAAAAATGCATATAGAATTTTAAGAAGTGTTCTTTAAAATGGATAGAACTTTTGTTACAAAATGGGGATGCAAACCTGAAACCATAAATTGTGCCCTCTGTAGTTTCACTGTCTCATTACTGAAAGTCGGTGCCAGCTCCTGCCGTGTAGCTGGCAAATCGATTGGAGTTTTAGAAGTGGCCAATCAACATCTAACAAAAGAGTGCAGCCATTTCCACCCTGCTCTGCAGGAAGCACCCTGCAAAGCAGTGTAACAGTGAAGCCTCTTGAGCAGAGTTTGATCAGATCCTACAGTCCCTTCATTCCCTTTTGCCCATTGATTTTCAGTTGCTCATTGTCTTTTATTGGCAAATTTCACAAATTTACCACAGCTTACTGCAGATCAAAAATATCTCCTGCTGAAAAAGTCTTGGAATTTCATATCTACTGTTTCTGCTGTGATACCTAACTGCAGTACCTTTGCCATTTTGTGCTTAGAATAACATGGAGAATAAAGCACATTCCTTTGCCTTCTATGACTAGATAGTCTTTTCATACAGAGTTTTTTCTGAAAGAAAAAGTGTGTCCCTATCAGAAATCTGAATTCTTTTTAGCATGTAGAAAGGACAGAGACAGATAGAATGAACGTATGGTGTTACAAGATTTGCAGCAATCTTGTTCATTGTAATACGAGTTTCATTGTTGTAATATGAATATCATTGTAATGAGAGTTTCTCCTCTTCAGAAAAATAGTATATTCTAGTTCTACCCAAAAAGAAAAATACCTAACACTGAAGAAACATATGTAAATAGATATTTGCCATCTGCAAGCATATAATTCCTTTGGATTGTTTTACTCACTTGTCATTCTTGTTCTTCTTTTGGTGTCTGAATCACCCTTGTTACTATGCATGAAAAACAAACCAAAAGAAGAAGAACAGAAACACTTTAGCTAGTGAGGGTTATGCTGATTTATTTTTAGAAATATCTTATTTGACTTTCATTAAAATCATTAAGTGTTCTGCATTTGTGTTCAGCGGAAGCCACTGTGAATCTCTAAGAATGATGAGACTTGGAAAAAACTGCAAACCTTTTTGTAGGTTTTGAGTCTGGTATTGATTTTTTCCCCTAAAAATTGTATTTACTGAATAAAATTTCCAAGTACCTGGTATGTATTTATTTTCACTACTATTAGCCATGCATACCATATATAACTAAGAAAAAATGTTAGATCCTTCACTGATTTAACACAAAAGAATCTCACTTGTTCCTATCTATGCAACATCATGGTTTCCAAACACAATCTGTGTATTTGCAACTGTTCAACTTCTATCCCCTGTCACCATAAAGCAATGTTATTACACAGTAAATATATATATATATAAACAGTAATTAAACACTATTCATTCCTATGTACTTGCAAAGCCTGTTTGTGATTCTTGGACTGAATCTGTAGGAGTGGTATTTTAAGAAAAATTGTTAGCCAAAGAAATCTGATCAGGTGCTCAATGAAGGACATACAGATGACTCCTTCCATGTCATTTTTATGTACCTGTGTGTCAAAACAGAACTACAACAGTAGTTACTGTTGAATCCAGCACAAATCTAGAACCATTAAGACAAAAAAGTCATATGAACCATGTTTGGGTCAGTTTATTAGACCCACTAGAGACAATGCAAAATCATTGCAAATTAAAGTTGCCTGCTTCTGGCAAATACACACTTCAAACTGCAATCAGACTTACCTGTTTAATCTCAGGAGGTACATAGTAACCCATTCTGAAAATAATTTGTGTTTACCCAGATCCTGGAGAGCCCAGAACTCCTAAAGAGAAAGAAACAGTTAATGGCAGGTAATCAGAATTCTTTTCCTGTTAAGCAAAAACCAAAGTAAGCAACAAATATTGTGTTTTAACCCCAGCTGGCAACTAAGCCTCACATAACCACTTGCTCATGCTCCCCCTCAGTGGGGGTTTAAAGTAAAGTTAAAAGTAAGAAAATGTGTGGGTTGAGATAAGAACAGTTTAATAATTGACATAATTTAATAATAACAATAATAATAGTAATAATAATAGCAATGAAAAGGAAAATATCAAAAGGAGCGAGAAATAAAACCCAAGAGAAACAAGTGATACAAATGAAAAAACAATTGCTCACCAACCAATGCCCAGGCAGTTCCCAAGCAGGGTCCCCCCACCAGCTCTCCCCTAGTTTATTTGCTGAGCATGACACCAAGTGGTGTGGGGTATCCCTTTGGCCAGTTTGGGTCAGCTGTCCTGGCTCTGTCCTCTCCCAGCCCCTTGTGTACCCCCAGCCTCCTTGCTGGCAGGGCGAAGAGAAGCTGAAAAGTCCTTGACTTAGTGTAAGCCCTGCTCAGCCACAGCCAAACCATCAATGTGTTATCAGCATTATTCTCAATCTAAATCCAAAACACAGCACTGTACCAGCTCCTAGGAAGAAAATTAACTCTGTCCCAGCTGGAACCAGGACAATGAACAATAAAAGGATTTAAAAGGCAAACATATGATGACCCTTCAAGGAATTTTCTCCCTAAACATTCTACTAGTATCTTTTCCTCTGTATTCAAATTATTTCTTTTTCCTAGCATGATACATCCATATTAATCCATCTCTGTTATGACAAATTTTACCTAAACACCTCAAGCACTTTCATCCCTGTTTTTCCTTGGTTTATTGTCTAACCTATTTCATTTTTTAAGCAACATTACTACAGATTTTACTCTCTTCTGAGACTTGAACATGGGTGAGATCTATTTGTAGAGATTTTTTTTCAACAAAAACAGAGCAATAAGCAAAATATGGTGATAAAGAAAAGGTGGAGAAAAAGGGAAACTAAAGTCTACAGGGATAGGAGAAGACAGAGAAGAATAGAGACAGTAGGAGAGGAGACAGAACTTGGAAAAGGCAGACAGCAAGAAATCAGAGCTTGGGGTTACTGCCTCCAGTGATGGACAGCAAACACAAACCAGGCTTCCCTGGCTGATTACACTGAGCTAACAGCTGCTTCATATTCCTCAGCTGAAAGCAGCCAAAGCTCACAGACAAAAAATGAACTTCAGAGAAAGAGCAGATTAGGAAGAAATGGACATAGATAAAAGGAGATAAACAGCACATATTAAAAGAAAAAGAAGTAAGGGAAATTAAAAGCAAGACGTTTTGATCCCATCTCTGGGCTTTGGGGTTTTTTTTAAGGAATAAGAGTAAAAAATATATGAAAACTGTATTTGATCATAAAAATGAGCACAGAAATGACAGAAAAGAGCTGGGAAGCAGGCAGGTGGATAACAGGCGAGTGTGAGAATCAAGCATTTGTTCAAAGATGTGCAGAGTTAGGCTGCTTTAAGAGGAATTTCAGAATGTTTCCAGTGAATACTAAATATAAGGACTCCTGCAGTGTTCCCAAAGGATTCTGGCATTTTTAGGTCAATTTTAGTATGCAGCTGAAAAAATCTTAAGTGATGTACAAATCAATATGAAAACTTACTCATAAAAGTATTGGTGTGTCAATAAACAGAGGTGAAACGACTTTAAAATTGAAATTCTTTAAAACAATCACAACTTTTTACCAGCATAAAATTGTACTTGTTTTTCCACATCAGTTTTGGAACTCAGAATTTGTGGGCTAAATCATTTCACTGCATGGAAAAAAAAAGATCAGGTTGCTACCAAGTGAAGGCTGGAAGTTACCCTCAGTGTAGGAACAGGGTCACTACTACACAATAATTGCTGGTTCCTCAGCCAACACCTTCAAAGATGGGGAGATGGAGTTGCCATAAATGGAAAAACCCCTTGGGTTCTATGACAAAAACACCTTCTCTTACAAACACACCCATCCTCTTTTCACCCCCCTGTGCAAATGATTAATTCCAAAGCTACAGCTCCTGGTTTTGTTGCTGCTTACCTCCAGAGTATCTCAACTTTTAAACTCTTAATGGCTTCAAGTTCACAGAAAAGGTCAGGATAGACCTCTTACTTAACAGATGAAAACAAGGAAAACCAGAAAATTTGGTCAAAACCACTTAATTATATTGGAAAAAGAACCATCAACTCCTCATTTTCATTCTGTGTTTTACATAGTCATCCTGCTGCCTAAAACAACTTCCTAAGTCCACCTGCTCTCGTTTTGAATTGGCTTCAGAGACAGACATAAATCAGATGTTTGGGGAGGGCAATGAAGTCTCCCAGGCAAAATGAACAATA
Organism: Ifrita kowaldi; assembly: GCA_013398055.1. NCBI lineage: Eukaryota > Metazoa > Chordata > Aves > Passeriformes > Cinclosomatidae > Ifrita > Ifrita kowaldi. The sequence continues at coordinate 165,821 of VZRS01000476.1, read as the reverse complement.
TTCATCGCATGCAAAAGGCATTGTATTAAAGAATTAAAAAAAAAAAAAAATCATTTTGCTCTTGCAAAAAGGCTATTTTCTTTACAGATGAGGTTGCTTGTCAGAACCAGATCACAAGCTTCCTTTTTAGAATCTCCCCTTTGCTTTTTTATTCAATTATGACTTGCCTAGCATCTCACTCCAGTTCAAATATTTCAGCTATATTTCCACTTTCAAAGATTGCACTATATTCAGGTAAAAAAATTTAAATACTCTCATGTCTTTTAAATATAGTTATACTTGGTCCTGAAGAATAAGTTCAGGCTGAGATAGCAGCAACACAGGATGGGATACCAGGCTGAGCAGGACACAATAGCAAAATTCTTATGCTTTTAAGTTACATTTAAAACCAATCTTGTGCTCAAGGAAGGGCAGAGGCCACCCTGGGCAAAGAGTTCTAGCAGGAGTTTATGATGAGATGGGATCTCACATATCATTAGATACTGAGATAAGCAAATAGGCTTGAGAGCAGAGGTTTAGGCCACCTAGTAAACCCATGTCAGGAATAGTTTGGTTGAGCTGAGGTTGAAATTTTCCTCATGAACGCTGTTCAACTTCACTTGTTGGACAAAAGGTATTCTTAAACAAAACACAGAAAAAAAAAGGGAGGGGAGAGGTAAGAAAGTTCTTTGTAGCAGACCCACCTTATATGTGAAGAAAATCACATTCCCACTTGTGTATGAGTATTTATGACTACTCATATTGGACCTGTAACAAAGGCTGAAAATCTGACTTCAGCATTCTTCATTAATGCATCTTTCATTAGCACTTTTCATTAACATATCCATCATTACCAGACACAGGCTTAACAAGGGGTGGTAGCCTGACACAGGTGTATTAGTCTCTCTGTCCCTTAATAATGATACAGTAACATGCTTCCCAGATGAACAGTGGCTTGAGATAGCCTCTACTATATCAGGGTTATATTCAACTTGATTTACTTTTTTTATATTAAGTATTCCTAAGACTGGGTGCTTGTATTTATACCTCAGGAATATGGAGCTCCTTTAACTGGTCAGCAGTAATTTCACTCAGCTCTCGGAATGTCATTGTAAAATCAGCCTTTGTGTCTTCCATGATCTAGTGAATAAAGGTACTTCTATGAGTGCTTTTCAAGTGTGGGGTATCAGTTCAGATGTTTGCCAACAAAATTAACAAAGTAAACTCACTTTTAAGAGGAAAGCAATCAAAAAGTTATCATTCTTATTCTCCCCAAGAAGACCCAATTTTGTTTTGAATAGTTCTGTGAAACTGAAAATAGTAACAAAGTAAGGAGATTGTGAACATTATATATTTTATAGTATTGTGATTAGAAGGGCTAAGTTCTGAAAGTGCATACCGGCTGTAATAGTGTTCACTATACCCCTCCAAAATCTGGGAAGCTCTGAAAAACAAAAGAAATGTCAAGTTCTAAGGAACTGAAATGCTGCTGTGGGTACAGTACTGCTGTACACTAAATAATGAAAACTTCTGCCTGCTATCTCAGAAACACTGACATTCTGAATCATCTGGGATCTGTTCTTCATATAAGAATCTTTACAAGAGGCTATTAAAATTCTACTTTGTTACTTCAGGAGGATGCAGTCTTCATAAGTGTCTTACAGAACAAGCTAGACAAACTTAGAACAGAAAACTACAGGCAAAAGTCCTATCTTAGTGAAAGGAGAATGGATCACCCAATATCTAATGCCTCCCTGTGGTCCTATTTTACTATTATTTATGACCAACAAAAACTTTTCTCCCCGCTTTCCAATCTTATTCTGGCCAGTAATTAATCCAGAATCAATTTCCAGTTAAAAAAAATATTTTAAAAGCTAATCCCTTTCTTTCCCAAGCATATGGTGATTACAGGGTCTCCCATCTCACTAGTTCTTTTAACCATTAAGATATTTTAAGGATTACTTACAGCTGCTTTTGCCTGGGATCCAATAAAGGTTTTAGAGCTTGTAACAGCTTGCTCAGATTAAACAGCCCAATACTTGCCTGATTTCCTATTTTATACCTCCTTTCATCATCGGATGTGTTTGGAACAAAATCTGTTTCAAACAAAACATTACTTTTCCATAACAGAGTAATTACAATAAACTATCAATGTTAAAAGTTTGAAGTACATTCATTTTTACACTTACACAACAAACTTATAAAATACCTAAAGCTACTAAGTATTTAAAATCAGATAACAAGCATGCTTATCTAAAGTGAATTGACTCAAGATCTATTATTTGCAAATCTAAGGAATACATCCTTCACAGACAAGTTCCCATGTGTCACAAGTGACATTTTCCTATCTGAAGATACAAAATAAATTCAGATGTTTAAACAGAAACAGACCATTTTTTCATCAAAAACACTTTTATACTTGAAACCAGTGTTTTTGCTACATATAGTGCTACTATTTAGCACATAGGTTAAGCAAACAAATGTCCAACTAGATTCAGGATTTAAGTATTTCTGGAAAAGTCACACATCTAATAAACATGTATTTAATAGGCTACTTAAGCAAGATTCGTTTCAGTTGTACAAGCAAGCTTTGTATTCACATAAAAATTAGGCCTAATGTGTTCCAGTATGCAAATCCATTATCTGGGAGATAACAAATCCCTGTCATACAAGGTACCAGTATCCAGAAGTAAAATGTATGCCTATCTACAGCAGCAGTCTCTGAGGGGATCAGTGGGAACCCCTCACTCAGATCAAATGCAGCGAAGCTGATCAATGCACGCAGCATTGCCCGAGTCCTCAGAGGACACTGACAGCAAATGGAGCATTAAGGAGGAGACTTGTAACTCATCTGTCAGATCTGGTGAGTGGCTCAAATCTGAATTTCGACTCCAACGCCTCTCATCTGGCTCTAGGGTGCACTGTGTGGCTGGGATGGAGTCAGTTCTCTTCACAGCAGCCTGTCCAGCGCCGTGCATTGGACTTGTGACTGAAACAGTGCTGATAACACAGCAATGCTTTACACATTGCTCAGCAGGGCTGGCACAGCATCAAGGCTTTCTCCATTCTCACTCTGCTACCCCAGAAAATGAGGCTGGGGTGGGCAAGAGGCTAGGAGGGGATGCAGCTGGGACAGCTGAGCCCAGCTGACTAAAGGGATATTCCGCATTTAAAACATCATGATCAGCAATAAAAACTGGGGGTAGTTTTTCCAAGGCAGCTGTTACTTGGGGACTGACTTGGCTGACCCATAAGCTTTTTCTTAGCCTTGTTTTTCCAATTCTCTCTCTCAGCCCACAGCAGGGGTGAGTGAACAAGTGGCTTGTGGGTCATTAATTGCCAGCTGGGGTCAACCCACCCTACAGAGAAAGATCTAAAAGCAAAAAAGCCCCATTTTGTTCAATATAATAGAAACAATATGACATTTAGTCTCACGAGTTTTCCTTAATTTGAGGCTGCAGGCATGAAAACACACAGCGAGGTAACCACTGCTGATTCTGAAGTTTATTCAGTTGCAAACTATAAACAATATTCTAGTAATACACATTTATGTACATACTGAATCTGTATCTATCAATCCCAGACTGACTGAGTTGAGACTTTCAAATAAAGGTTGCTATGACTGTGTAGGTTTGATTTCTTTTCTTCCAATACATAATCAGCTGCTGTGACTATAAAGCTAAAGCTTGATGCATGTGAAGTTACTGTATTCCGCTTCTGCTTTTGGCTGATTCCAGCAATACACAATTTTTTGTTTTCTAGGCTTCTGTTGTAGCATCTATTGAATTGGTGGTGTTCAAGAGGAAACAGTCTCATGGAAATGGGTTTAATAGTAATATTTCATTAACAAGACTTTTAGCCCTTGAATGCAACCTATATAGTGTATCATAAAACTGGTCACTAATGCAATTTTTTTCCCTAAAGTTCTTCAAAGAGTACACATGCTTAGGGTTTTTCTGCTAATAATAACAGGAGTTTTCATGCAATGGAAACTATATAATTTAATATAAAAAGATTATTTTAAGTAAAAAATTATAAAAATAAAAACAGGTGCTACACTCACTGGGGTCATAGGAGTCCATAAATCCAAATGGACCATAATCAATTGTTATGGATAATAAACTGAAGTTATCTGTGTTGCACACACCTACAATTAAGCAGAAAGGAGAAACAGAAGTTAAAATTCCACCTGAACCCCAGTCTCTAGGCAACTTCATGTGAAACAGATCCACTGACTTTAGAGAGCTCTCAGGAATCACACTCTGGGAAACTGCCCCATCCCTCTGCCCCCAGCCCATGCCCTGCAGGACACCGAGGCTCCCACTCCCGCCGCTGTTTTGGGGTTAATCCCACAAATCTGTGGCAGAGCCGGACAGCTCTGCCTCCTGTGCACTGTAAAGGCCAGGGCTTCACTGTGGATGGGGCAGTTAAACTTATATATGGCATCAGTACTCTGCCTTTGTACACTGTGCTGTTGCAACAGCTCTGAGAGTTCTTGCCCCCATATAGTCGTCCTGTCACAGTTGTGCTTCCAGAGATCAGACAGTGTAACTCTGTTACAAAAGTCCCTTGTGTAACAGATAAAGCTGTGGGTGAAGACAGCAACAGAACTGAAGACCAAGGCGACAAATAAAAGCCATTTTTAAGTATATTACTATAAAGTGTCCCTCCCCTAAAGCCAATGCCATCTGGCACCTTACCATGTGCAAACCCCACAGACATCCACAATGCAATCAGATTTGCAGTCTCTGACACGACTGTAGAGAAAAATTCCTAAAATCAAATACATCTTTTACTTCGAGTTCTCTGTATCAAAAATATTGAAACACATAAGCATTTTATTCACTTTAGAAATATGTAATACATTCTATTTTTCAAATTTATGTATCCGTCTGTCAGGGCTTGTCAATCCCGTTCTAAATTATCTGAGTACATAATAACCTTATCCAGCAAAGACTATAGTTAAATTAGTATACACAGATGCCCTGAAAGAAACTAAGAAGTAAAATTAAAAAAAAAAAAAGAAAAAAAGAAAAAAAGACACTATATATACTAGGATGTCTACTAGAATATACTATATATACTACATTTACATTAGCAAAAGCACACTTCATCACTTCATGACCACTGTTCACTGAAAACCTGAGCAGTACAAGAACAAAAAACAACAGAAAATGGAAGCTTCACAATAAACATTTCCATAATGAAAACTGGTGGAAAATGTTCATAGTTGACTTTGAGAAAACAAAAAAAATCAAGAAGCAGGTTTTTACTGCAGAGAATTAACAAACTTTTGCTAATAAAACCTGGAATCTTACTTCAAATTCTAAAATCTTGTAAAACTTGAAATTGTGAAGACCTTCCTGTAATTTTTGTTCACATGCTTGTGGAAAATAAAAAGACCTACCAGATATCTATTTGAATCATTCATAGCTATTGATGGAAAATGTTCCTGGATGATGAAGTCTAGCAATCTTCTGTAACAGAAGAAAAAGAATTCTTTAAACAAAACCGGTACTTTAGAACTGACCATTAAAAATTCTTGTTTTCAAACAGCAAAATGCTGATCTACAGCTTGCCACAAATAGTCATTAAAAAACTCAGTCTATTTATTCCAATGAATATTAGATTAAGCTCTTCCAAATGCTTAGAGATAGGCTGTAGTCATAAATATGACTGGAGACTGCCACATAGAGTTAAAATTATTCCCACATTAAACCTCCAGAGCACACCAGGACCTGGTTTTGCATGCAGCAATATCCATTTTTTTAGGAAAAAAAAAGAGTTTGCATTTCCAAAAAAAACCAGTATAAGATTACAAGGAATAATCATTCTACATCAGAATTCTTACAAAGAAAATTTTATGGCTGAATTCTTATGAAGTAGGGTTACTTCCACAGTAACTGGCCACTCCCAAAACAGTGCTCTACATTCCTACAAGACAGGCTTAGGGAAATGGCATAATGCATTAAAATTGCAGGACCTGTCACAGAAAACTGAGAAATGTAGGAACTTACACTTTCAACTTCCAAATCTTTCCAAAACAAGCAACTCCTCCCTAGTGCTTAGTTACCAGAACTATTTCAGGTATAAAACTTTTCTCATTTTATAAGATCCAGGCCTTTAAAAATATCTTGGGGGTTTTACCCTTGTGAGGTAACATTTTTGGTATGCTTATATAAAAACAGCAGGTTACCTCTCTAAATTATGTAATCTTACTTGCTAATTAATTTCTGTCTAAATTCCAACTGTATACATGAATTCTAATGCAATTTGATTGTTCAGAAAACTATTATAGTTACTATGAAGATTAAATTCAAACCTTAGTAAGTCCAGTTCCCCAGAGTGAGTTAGGATTTCCAAGGATCCTATACGAAACCATGATTTGGCAAGTCGTAGCACTATTGCACCTTAAATATAGAGACAAGTGTGTTTAAATGTAAACAGAGTATCAGCAAAATAAAACAGTTCCATAGCAAAAGCCATCATGTGTTGTTTCTATAGACACAGAGTTTATATATGCACAGTTAAACTGATATTTCTGCAAGTATGCCTAACCCATAACAGATGAATATGCATAGTATTATTTTACTACACATGCATTTTAATGATAAAGCTTGATTTGCTTTACCAGCAGCCACAGGCAAAATTCTGTTAGTGCATTAATACTGCAATCACTCCAGAAATACTAGCCTCAAAGAAAGAACACAAACAGGTTTTTCCCCATGCTGTGCCATCTCCCTTTTTTTCAGAGCAGATGTAGATGATGTAGCAATGACATGGCCACAACTGCATTCCCACCATCCTGGTATTGCTATCAAAACAATGGAAAATTTCCCTAATTTTCAATATCACTTTGGTAATGGGAAGTGAAAATCAAAATTATATTCTTGCAATACATATGCCACAATAAGACCTGTTCAGAGGGCGTCATTTCTTCAACCAAGATATGTTTCAGATTGATTTTCTCAGGAGAGGTTTTATATCTTAATGTATGAAATTAAGCCAATTTATTATTTTTATGACACATTTTTTTATGGAGAATTAAGTTACAATGTTGTATTATATTATTTTAAAATATGTTCATTACCTCTTTCTTTCTTAATATTTCCATTGTAAAATTGGTCTCTCCACACATCATCATCACTTACAACTAAGCTGTAGCAAACAAGAAATGAACATTAAAGTTATCTCATCAAAAATAATTCATAATGAAGATCAAAGTCATATTTCATATAAATTCATTTTCTTCATAAAAAGAAAGATCTTTTGGTGGTATAGCTTTGTATTTACAAATGACACAGGCAAAGATGCTGAGGCTTACCAAGGTTCATGACCAAGATGCATTATTTTGTATTTAATACAATGTTGTCCAATTTTGTTACTCTCACTGTTCCTGGGGAGAAGGCTGCTCTCAAAAAGAGTAGTGCATTCACTTGGAACCTCAGTGACAGATTAATGTGATTGTAACATTAACTAAGTCACCTATATTTCCCTGGGGACAACATGGAAATTTTGAGGACAGAGAAATTAGAAAACAAATTGTTGCATCAGATGGAGGTTGCTCTTTACGAGCCAAAATTATCTCAGAAACTTCAGGGACAGATCTGGGATCCTTAGCAATCACTGCTACTGGTACTTAGGTTTCTAAAACCAATCTCTTCCTTTCATTTGCGTTAAAATTCTGCACATCCTATAAATTGTTATGTTTATCCAAATATTGAGGTTTGTGAGAGTTCAGTACAGCTTGCTTTATTCCACAACCTATATTAATTCTGTGAAATAAAATACGTAATTTCATTGTATTTTCTGTTCTATCATGAAAAATCAATCCTCACAAACTATGCAAGGGCATCATGTTCCTCTGAGGTTAACAAGTAGGAAATTTTCTCTCCTAAGCAACTGGGATTACAGTGACAATCCATCTTGGTGCCATCTTCTGAAAGAGATCTTATCCCCTCAATAGGCACAGAAGACTCCTTGTTCAAGAGTCTAGCAGGAGGATAATGTAGCTCATTTTGTGTAATTCTTTTTTATCTCTGCTTGTTGGTAACTGGAAAATATTATTCTATTCAGGAGAGACATGGACCTATTGGAGTGGGCCCAGACGAGGGCCAGAAATGACCAGAGAGCTGGAGCACCTCTCCTATGAGGACAGACTGAGAGAGTTGGGGCTGTTTGTGGGGACTATGGGGAGACCTCATAGCACCTTTCAGTCCCTAGAGGAGGCTACAGGAGAGCTGGACAGATACTCTTTACCAGGGCCTCTAGTGATAGGACAAGGCGGAATGGCTGTAAACTGAAAGAGGGCAGGTTTAGATTAGATATCAGGAAGAAGTTTTTTACTCAGAGTGAGGTGAGACACTGGAACAGGGTGCCCAGAAAGGTGGTAGATGCCCCATCCATGGATATACTCAAGGTCAGGTTGGAGAGGGCTTTGAACAACCTGATCTAGTGAAGATGTCCCTGCTCATTGAGGGGGCAATTGGACTAGACCAGTAAAGTCTCTTCCAACCCAAATTACGATTCCATGATTCAAAATATTGTTGGGTGGCATGCTCTTTGATATTTAATGCAGTTACTTTTATCTGCTACCTATTAGGTAGTTGAAGATAGCAGAGAAGACAGAACCAAACTTTTCTTTGAGCTACACAAGAAAGAACAAGAAGCAAACCTAATATTCCATTCATAAATATGACTGAAGACAGTCATAGTGTTAATTCCCAAGAGTTAAACATTGAAAGTACACTAGATTCTGGTTTTACATACTTGAGCATTGAAATTTTAGAAAGAACTCAGTTGAAGCAAAAATGTGGGGTATGCATATAAACATAAATATGTACAAAAAGGTAATGAAAAAAATAGCAGTCTCACATAGTGCAGTTGCTTGCAACAGTAACTGTGGGTTTGAAACTAAATTATTGTTATTATATTCAGTATTTTTGAAGATACCTAGTAGCTATTCAAACTGAATGTTCTGTTAACTGCAAAGAACAGGCAGGGGAATTTTTTCAGGTGGGGAAAAATATACAGAAATCAATCTGCTCCTTTTACTGGAACTGTACTGATACAAGTAGAATTAGGGATTTTTTTTTAACACTCATTTGAAACCAATTGGTATGTTTGTAGGATTAAGTACACAAAGCTCTGCTATAAATGAGATGGAAGAAGAAAATCTTAACCCTTCAAGAGAAAACAAAAACAAATAGAATCAGACACTTACAAAATACTGTGTGCAGCAGAGCACTAGCGGACAGAAGGCACAAAAGTTGTGCTACTCAACTTTACTGTTTTGAACAGACCTCTGCCAGAAAGGTTGTTTCCTTTTTACTGTTCTTAGCAGGCTCTCTGCAAAATTCCTACAGAATACCAGCACTTCTACTGCTGACAAAAAATCCATGGGGGCATCAACATTTAGTTAGTACAGATGTGCAACACATGAGAGCTGGCCAGGTAGCTGAGCAGCCACATAAACACACATTCCCACTAGAAAAGTAGTTCTCCAATGGTCCCTGTAGTTGGTAAGTACCATTACTGGAGAGAAGGCAGCAGCAGACCAGCTGTACACTCAACCACAGGAAATGGAGCACTGAAATGCTCTTACACCAAAGAAGCTGGAACAGCACCCACAGAAGGATGGATGGATTACATCCCTCCCTACCTGGCTCTCACTTAAAGGCTTGACTTTACACTCCCAAGTGCTCTCCCTGCTGTTCTGCATGAACATCAAGCCCTATACAAGTAAAGACCACTCTGAAAACTTTGCATATTGGCTCACTTTTTTGACTTAATGTGTAACACTGCTCACTGGTAGTCCCAGTATGTGACTAAAATGGTACTGTATGAAGTGTTCTGTATCTGGCAGTACAGTCATAAACTGTAGCACCCCGTTGGGAACACAGTACTTAAAATTAATAGAGCAAACCAACCTGCTGGGTGTTCTGGGATAAGCCATAAGGTTTTTCCTCCCACTTCTGCCAAGACTTGACAAGACCTCTGTTAAGTGCATCCCACCAGCCCCAGTACAACAGCTCCCCATCGGGAAGAATATGGCTGTCAGCTGGGGTTTTTCCAAATTAAGTCTTGCAAACAGTCTGCAGAGCTTGTACAACAGTTAAGAGAGCCAGGCATTTAACCAATCTGCCAGCAAGCAGAGAACTAAAGCACACTGTGTGCTCAGTAGAATTCGTGCACAGTAAAGGGGTAATTTCATACTGGTTTTGCACTGAACAATTTGTTGAGATGACAGCAAAGAGAGGCTCTAACCTGCCAAATGATTTCCTGCTGATATTCAGACAGATTTAAAGTTCTGCATTAACAGCCAACAGCAAAGAGTCTCAAGATGAAGTCAGTGAATAAACCATCAAAAATGTCATTTACAAACACTGCACTTCAACAGAGCAAATGAGTTAGAACTAATGCTAAAGAGATTTGCAGACACTTTGCAAATACAGACACCTAGCCATGTGGCAGCTGAGTACAAGCCTTTTCTACAGAACATTTGCTTTCTTTTAAGCCTGAAACATTGCAGTACAGACTTGAGACTACTTGGAACACAAAATGAACTTGGCATTTTAAACACAATCACCTGAAAATATTCAGTTACTTGATTCTGAGAAAATCATCCAAATGAATGTATGTGTTAGTCTCCTTTGGTTCAGACAGAATTAGTTTTAAATTACTTTTTCACGAAATCTCTCTCTGTGCTCAAGGGGTATTTGCATAGAAAAACAATTGAGAGCAATTGCCTACATTCAGTTCTACCTCCAATATTAATGTTTGTTCATATGACTGACAATTTTTCCCAGCAATCTTAAAAATGACAGAAATGACAGTACAAAAAAAGCCACTTCCAACATTTTCCTAGTTGGCCAGGTTCTAGAATTTAGATTAACTTTATAGAAATGAGTCTTTACTACACTAAAGTTAAGTTGGATTTCTAGAATCCAGCAAACTATGTGATGCCATTAATTGCTGGAGCTTATTGTTATTGGAAATTTTTATCCAAAAATCTATGGAAATATCTATTTTGTTCTGATTGCATACATATGATATCTATCATCCTGAAAACTAACTGTCCTGCTTTATTGATGTTCAGTGAAACTCAGTCACAAAATTACCTGTAAATTAGGATACTGTGAAAAAGGAAAGAAAAATACCTAGCAGCTCTGCTTGTAGGAATTCCAAGATAGTGCATGGCCTCACTACACAAAAACTCTCGAACAGAAGAGCGAAGCACAGCTCTTCCATCGCCATTCCTATCGAGAACAGAGAAATAAGGAAGAGGTCGCAAAATCAAGGCAAACTTCAAAAAGAAAACATTCAGTTTTGGAGTACACAGAATAACTGCAACTTACCTGGAGTATGGGGTCTTTCCTGACCCTTTTAACTGCAGTTCCCACCTCTCACCATGCCTGCAAAAATACCATTGGCATTTCTAACAGTATACCTCAGGTTAACCACGAATCAGCTAAATTGAACACAGAGTTCAATCAGACACTTTGAAAGAAGTCACACCTGTTTGTATATACTCCGATCAAGTGGGCTCTTCCATCCCCCAGCTGACTTGCCCAGCTACCAAACTGACAAAAATTAAAATCAAGTTATTGTCCTCTATCATTTATAGAAATTATACTTGAAACAATAGAGATTACACGTAGGTCCTCACAAAAGACACATTTGCTCACATAGTCATTAAAATGTTGGTCCCTAAAGCTGTATTTCCACACTCACACCAAAAATGAATCAGAAAACCACAGGAAAAGAGTAATGCCAGTAATCCTCATTTTTTTTTACCTTCCAGCTATGAGGTACAGCTACAGACCTGCCATTATTTGTATAATGAGCCTTTAAACCCACATGGCTTATTTTGGTTTTTATAACTGGAAATTACAAATCAAATTCTACCATTCTTCTCCATGAATAATCATAGCCATTTCAATGAAACTTGAATCTTAGTAATCATGGTATTGCAGTGAGGCTCTGTCCTTCTTCATTTCTCTGAGCTGTTAGTACATATCACAAATCAGAGCTGGCCAGGCTGCTGGGGTGCTAAGCAGACTCGGCAGCTAATGAAAGTTAAAAAGATCATTTGCTTCAGGCATAAACAAAAGCAGAGAAAGGAAACAGGGTACTGTGGAAGGATATTATAGTTCTTTTCCACCTGCAGCCCTTATGAAGAACAAATCTGCAATCAAAAGGTTAGTAAGTCTTCATGTACTCACAGGCATATACTCATGTACTTACAGGTATTACCAAGGTGTAATTCACAAGAAAAGACCTACACAATTCCACCTGGAAGAACGAGTGCCATACTTACCTGGTGACCCCCATACCTATGGGCCAACGGAACAGACCCAAATATCACTTTGGCACCACTGATGAACTCCAGAAAATCCATCGATCCTTTGACAGATATATCAAGATCCAAAATATTTTCAATAACATCCTGGAGAAAAAAATAATACTTGAACATGATCAAATTTTCAGTGGTAATGAACATGTTTTCTCTACAGATTTCATTATTAAAAGACATCTCACAATATGTTTGAAATGCTCTGTTTAAAGTTTATATTGAGAATATGTTTCACAATAAATAGCATATGAACATTAAAATACATTTTAGTACATGTATTAGTAATTTCTACTAATTAGAGAGGAATAAAAACAATAGCCAACCTTTGAAACAGCTACAAGATGAACTCTAGATTTAAAAGGTGTAGGATAGACAATTGAAAAAATGCAGTTTCTCACATTACGGACATAATTTTCTTGGATCACATCAACTGGAAAAGGATCTGTAAACATGAAACAGACAACAAATGTCTTATAAAAAATAAGTAATCATATTACTCATAATAGGTTTCCTCTTAAATCCAACCAAAATGCTTTAAAAACAATTAAACCTTGAAACATTACCACTTTACCAATGTCTATTAAGCCTTCATGAAAAACAAGCCCAAATTAATTCAGGATTTTATTGCTTGGAATTTCTGAAAAGGACTGAATTCTGCAGTTAAAGAATCTACCAGGGCATTCTAGTTTTAAGATCTAAACCATATCTAAGCATAGATTGAACTGCCTGTGACTAGAACAGTCTCAGAGCAGTTTCATGTTGCACTCAATTATACTGCACGAGACAGAGAAGTTCAGCTTTCCCCGCAGGTGAACAATATAGTGCAACAGATTTGAGTCACTGTGCACCAGTAACTGCTATATACAGTCCATATGCAGCAATGATCACCAAGCAACCCAAGAAAACAGATGAAGTCTTTTCTGAGTAATGTAAACAGTGAATGAAAGGGTTAGAAGATGTAGTTCTTGCTGTAGCATAACGTGTACTCAGAACATGTGCTTCATTCTTCCTTCAGACCTACTCTGTGCCCTTTTCCATGGTAACAGAGGGCAAATATGGTTTTAAAACAGTGTGGTTTACCATCATTATGGATTTTTGCTTGCAACAATCTTACAATTCTACATTAATTATAAAATCCGAGTATCTCATAGTCACTGTTTTGTAAAAATTTTGAGTTTGTTAGAATCTCTGGATTGGAACCTCATGGCTGCTAGCCGTATTTCTCACTGCCTCTAATGACAGATCCTGTTATACCCAGCTGCCACAAGATATATCACTGACTGTTATTTCTAAATGGTTACAAGTAGTGTCATCTGATGAAATTAGTTCTGTAATGTTATCATATCAATTATTATTATTATTATTACAAGCAGTTTTGTATGCCTGAGAGCTAGGAGAGCTGGAACGCTTTGTGTACTTCCAGACAGGTGACAGGTTATCAACTCTGCACTAACACGTAACTGGGACTCGGACAAAAAAAAAATCAACAACAAAAAACCTCCTAATGGCCAACCTAGTCTAAATTTTAAAACTAGTATTTGACTGTGTATATAAGTCTTCGCTTAGTTACTGGCTTTAGTAGCTGCTACAACCCACCAAACAATAGCGCCGGGCAGGGCAGGTGTGCACAGGCCCGGGAAGGGCAGGACAGGAGTAGAGAGCCCCGGGGCAGAGCACACAGCCCCAGACAGCGCAGGACAGAGNTGAATGGGGCGGGGGGCGCCGGGCCGGACTCGGGCGGGCACCGCGGGGCCGCCGCTCCTTCTGCGTTCCGCAGCCTCCCGCCCGGGCAGTGCCACGGCCTGGGGGCGGCTCCCTGCCCGGGGGCCATTCTGGGAGCAGGAGCGTGCTCGGTGCAAGGTTAAATTCCGGCTTAGGGGTTTTCAGCAGTGGCCAGTGTGTGAGCGTCTCGGAGCCGTCGCTAGGTGGGAGCGGGGGAAGCGGTTCTCAGTAGTGTGAGGTTTTGAAGGCGTTTGCGTGTGTTAGCGTTGTGAGTGGCAGTGGGGCAGATCTCTCAGCGCCTTGGTTTGGGGCTTCTTCACGAGGCCAGGCTGTGGTTCTGAGCCGTGCTGAGGTGCTCTGGCTGTCCTGAGCCGCGGGAAGTGCTGTGGCGGATGTGTCCAGCATCCGGCATGAGCCGNTCTCACTGCCTCTAATGACAGATCCTGTTATACCCAGCTGCCACAAGATATATCACTGACTGTTATTTCTAAATGGTTACAAGTAGTGTCATCTGATGAAATTAGTTCTGTAATGTTATCATATCAATTATTATTATTATTATTACAAGCAGTTTTGTATGCCTGAGAGCTAGGAGAGCTGGAACGCTTTGTGTACTTCCAGACAGGTGACAGGTTATCAACTCTGCACTAACACGTAACTGGGACTCGGAAAAAAAAAAAATCAACAACAAAAAACCTCCTAATGGCCAACCTAGTCTAAATTTTAAAACTAGTATTTGACTGTGTATATAAGTCTTCGCTTAGTTACTGGCTTTAGTAGCTGCTACAACCCACCAAACAATAGCGCCGGGCAGGGCAGGTGTGCACAGGCCCGGGAAGGGCAGGACAGGAGTAGAGAGCCCCGGGGCAGAGCACACAGCCCCAGACAGCGCAGGACAGAGCACACAGCCCCGGGCAGGGCAGGAGCACACAGCCCCGTACCGGGCAGGCCGTACCTAGGAGGCTGTCGGAGGACAGGGCCCAGGCGCAGAGCTCCGCCGCCCGGCGCCGCGGGCACTGACCCGGCTCGGGGCGGGAGGCGTTCGGGGCCGGGCAGAGCCCGCGGGAGCCGCACAGCGCGGCCACACAGCCCCAGGCCAGGCAGGCGGGCAGCCAGCGGCGCCACCACATGTCCGCAGACCTCGCCCTCAGGAGTCACCTACGAACCCGGCCTGAGGTCTCCCGCCCTCAAGGAGGGCGAAAGGAGTGCCCGCCCGGCANGTTAGCGTTGTGAGTGGCAGTGGGGCAGTTCTCTCAGCGCCTTGGTTTGGGGCTTCTTCACGAGGCCAGGCTGTGGTTCTGAGCCGTGCTGAGGTGCTCTGGCTGTCCTGAGCCGCGGGAAGTGCTGTGGCGGATGTGTCCAGCATCCGGCATGAGCCGCTGCTGCAGCGTTAAGCACAAGTGTAAGGGACGGAGTGTGCGTGTGCCCGCACTGAAGAAAGAGATCAGCTACTTTTAGCAACAGAACGCGGTGAGAGGTCCGAGAGAGCCACTTAGGAATGTCTCAGCCATAGGGCCGGACGCTGAAGTCAGACAGCAGTGGGTTGCAGAGCCGTGATAAGTTAGGGCTCCTCGCCTTCTTTTGTCTCCTTGCATGGCCTTGTGTAAGCACGTAGGATGGAAGAGTGCCCTTGAGCAATTACAGTGCTTTTGTATCTCTCCCACTGTCCAAAGAGAGGGAGACTTTGATTCACGTACGAGGCACGAGGAGCAGATCTCCTTGAGCGTTTCTGAGTGAGTTTTTCCAGAGGCAGTTTGGTGAACACGTGGATTGCAGTGATTTTAGGTTGGCTGAGCCCAGCATTGGGCAGGGCTCGGTACTTCCTGGCTGCACTCCCAGGAGCAGAGCAAAAGCTGTACTTCCTTTCTCAGCCCATATCTGCTGGAATCATGTACCTGGGACTGTGCCTTCCCCCAGGCTCCTGGGCTGTCTGCAGGGAGAGATCACTGGAGAGATTGCTAGGTTTGGAAGTTGGGTTCTGGACATCTAGCAGGGGAGATGGACAGGTATAAATTATAAACAGCAAGCTGAATTGAAACAGCTTCAGGGGGAAACAAGGGCATGATTTTCTGTCAGTGTCCTGGTTCATTGAAACAGCTCTTGTCCTTTTCTCTGTGTCTAGACTAGTGCAGTCCAGATTTATCTGCCAGGCAGGGAATGTTTGAAAATTGCACCTTGCACAAGTGAAAAGCAAGGTTTTATTGGAGCAGCTCTGGTAATTTAACTGATAAGCCTCCTGGGCTTGGCCTGCAAGGGGAGAAAGTCCAATGCTCTGGAGCAGAAGAGTCAGTTCAGTGTGCCTATTGGCACTCATGTCTCACTTGGTGTGGGAGGGGATTATGAGACTCCCTTTGCTGTTGGGTTGTTAAAATGGAGAAATGGAGCAATGGTGATGGATACATTTTTTTGTAGTCAAATATTTTCTGTCAGTTTAAAGTTCTAATAAACTGTCCCTGGTTTTATTTTGTGCAGATACATCACTTTACCCAAAGAAGTTCAACTTTCTCATTTCCAAAAATATGTAATATATTTTGGCGCTAAGTTGGAGATTCATATTGTTGTGTAGTGGGTAAAGACATAGTTACTGGGTGAACTAGGTAGTCACACCTGTGAGCTGTAAACTTTGAAAATAAGGTTATTTACTCCAGTACATAGTTGGGTAATTCTGTGTAGACTGCTGCTGTAGTGCTGAGTCTGAATCTCGGTCATCTATCCTGGAGACTAATGGGCAAAGCAAGAATGCTGCAAGGAAATACATGCAGTTCACTTTGGAAAAGGAAACACCAGAAGAAGAAACTTCAACTCCAGGAAACAAACAAACAAACAAATCTCCTAAGCTTGATGCATCCAAGTGGAGCTTTCACCCTTTTCTGATGAACTTTCCTAGCATCATCATGCTACCTGGAAGCATTGATTTTATTTATTATGTAGCCGGGTGTACAAAGGGAAGAATTTCAATCTAAGTCAGGAATATTTTTTCAGGAGTTTACAAGAGAGGGAAGAAAGTAACAGAATACTTGGGTTTCCAGAAGCAAAGGCTCTATCTCCAAATGTTGGCTATACTATCCATAGCATATTCAAAGGGAATACATTGAGAGCGACATAGTGTTCTGTGTCTCAGGAGACTTCTGTGATCTCTGAAGGGCAGAGTGTGTGTTCGTTTGCCAAATGTGCTTTGCCAGCTCCCAAAGGCTATGGTCATCAATACATAGCTCTGCTGTCCTTGCACCTTACTGTCTGGCTGAAAAGAGTGTTTTGATGCCTTCATGTATTTTAGCCATTTGGCTAAATCTTGTGTGAGAGGAGAGGGGGAGAAATGCTTTCAGATGTTTCTGTTTGGGGAATCAGGGGAACTTGACTTCTAACAAAACTGCTCTCTTAAAAAACACTGTCACCAGGTTTCATCATACAAGTACATCCCACTTGTGCAGCTGCAGTAAGACAATTAGTGATGAAAAATACCAAGACCCTTTTCAACTTGGTAGAAAAGACTTGAAGAATCTCTATGAAGATATTAAAAAGGTAAGGGATTTTGGTGGCTGTTCTGGGATGTTGTGATGATTGTTTTTAGTAGCAACCATCAATTTGGAGGATATTTATTAAAAGAATGTTATTTATGTTTATGAACAACTGTCTGAAACTTAAACTGAAGGCAAATTTCTGATATTTTATAGAACCAGAATGCAATTTTTTGCTCCTGATTTGCGATGCTGGAATGCATCATTTACATTTCAGATTACTCATAGTAATTTTTAAAACAACTTCAGCTTACACCGGGTGGAATGAATGCAGGCAATAACCTTATACAGGCATACTGTTTTACTTACACTAAACAGATTGACTTTGTGACTTCCATGCTGAAATGCTCTTGTGCTTTTTATAGGAATTGCTGGTCTCTGCAGCAGAATTTAAGGAAATGTGTGATTATTACTTTGATGGGAAGGGAAAGGCCTTTCGACCAATGATTGTGGTGCTAATGGCTCGGGCTTGCAACATCCACCATAATAATTCCAAGTGAGTTGGTCACTTTCAGATACACGCGTCACACTTAAAAGTTATCATTCTTGTGTTTCTGAAAAATACTTTATGAAAGTAAAGTGCTCCTCAGTAAAACCTGAATGTAAGTTCCATCTTGAAGCTGTATTTTTGTCATTGTCAGTGCAAAAGGAACTGCTGGCTTTATTACATATTTCCATGTGTTAAACTGTGGACTGTACTGCACTTGTAACTGGGGTGCATAAATAATGTTGCTGAATTACAATATTTGTAAGGCTTTTAGTCAATTCTAAATTCTTGTATAAATGCTTTATTAGAACCTGTAATACTCTTTGAAACTATATGAACTTAATCAAAAGTATTTTTCATTTGTAACCACTCCTGTTCCAATTGAACACTGGTCACAGGTAAGAACTTTGCTGCAAGAAGAGACCTTCATAGATATTTTTAGTAATTATGCAGAAAAGCCATTATACAGGTGGTATGATTATATTCAAAGCTGTGAGACTTTGAAAACAGTCAAAGGTTTTTTTTCACCCTCTAGTAGCAAGTTTCTACACTTCAATATAACATTCTAAACTAATTATTCTGGTGTAATCCTTATGAGCTCCAAGTTACTTGTCTTTTGAAAGCAATTTTAACTGAGCACAACATCATGCTTGGCCTGTACTCTGTATCACTCCTTAGTCTGGCTCATTGCAAACGCTTCACTCCACACGTTCCTGTCAACTGCTATGTTTGCATTTTGAGGGAAGATGATGTTGGCTGGAGTGTTCTCTGCCTTCCAGCTATGCTTCCAGTCTTGCTTTGTATAGAGTTTCAAGTAGAAAATCTTTGGTCCCTTTCCAGAAGTGTTTCTAGACTAATTTGTCAGTCTTAAGGGATTTCTCTGAGCTCTTGCATAATTTTTTTTCTGTAGCAGTAGTTTAGTGCCTTCTTGGACTTGATTACTACCTCAGAGCATGGCATGTATTTTGTTGTGGGTGGCATCTCTCCCTGTACCCCCTCCTATGTGAATACAATTTTGAAGGAGAAAGCAAACCTGAGCTAGCAGTGTCCTGTCCTGTGTGTGCCAGTTCCCCTTGTTTTAGGAAAACATTATCCAGGATTAATGAACTTTGCTCCAGACAGATCCTCTTGTCAATTCAGGACTGCTTCTTGTCATTGACTTACACATAGCAAAAGGAATAATACTGATTGTGAAAATCCTCAGGGATGCCTTTTGTCACTGACTACATATTTTCATGAGTGATCTTGACATGAAAAACAGGAGCATGAGGATGGCAATTTTTGGTGGCAGAATCATTCTTGATGATCAGCCATCCATGGTGAAATCTAAGGAAGCACAGTAAATCAAAAATCTCTGCTTGAGCTTGTAGGGTCATGGATGTCCAATTAGGGCATAACCCCAGTGTGGTTTGCAACCACCTTCTCTATGAAAAACCTCAGAGATATCCTAGCATGCATGTACCATCCAGTTCAGCTACAGGAGTGTATATCACACTTCCTGAAATCATCGGTGTGTCTGATCCCTGTGTTCAAAGTAAGTTAAGTCCAGCTAGCTTCAGGCATGGATTGCAAAGATGATCACAAAGAATGAAGACTTGTGGTCTACAAATTTATGAGGAACAGGGTGAAAGAGCTATTTAAGACAAAGCATTACATTGCTAAGAAGATGGAAATTTAGAAGGAGACTTTTAACAACAGGGTCAGTGAGTTTTTGGAGCATCTTTTGAGTCAAAATAATGGTAAAAATAGTTTTATCTCATTCTAGTGTGTAGCATGAGAAGATTATGAACAAAATCATGCATGCAGTACTGAGAAGGCTGGAACTGATGTCATACAGTGTGGGAGTTGAACAGTGAATCAAAGAGGTAGCAGTAGAAAGGCTGGTTATGCCTTTATGCTCAAAGCACGTTTGCTGTCTTTTGACATATGTGTATGCTCATGGACACATTCTTGTCCACGTGTTACGCTGTCTCAAAACAGTCAGGACCAGTTTTGAGATGTGCCCTATGCCAGTAAGAAAGTGCCACATATGCCTGGGGCAAGTGTTTGCTTTGCAGTAGCCTACCCTCGGCATAAGTCCTCTGATTTCTAGGTGCCTGTGTCATTTGGCAGTGTTTGTGCATCTGTTGAGGTTCTAATCAGCACCTCCAAAATATGTTCAGTGTTTAAAAGCCTCCTCAAAACCTGAATGTTCCTTGTACAAACCAGGCTGAGTCACTGCCTTTGTCATGTTGCTTTTAGAATTAAATTCTGAGTGGCAAGGACAGAAACGTTTCAGCAAAGGAATGGAATGAAATCTCGGGGTATTTACCTTCCTCCCCTGTGCCAAGTTCTCCAAGCCTGTGATTGTAATTAAATATCCCTTATGTTGATACAAGTCTTCAATGTACTGCTTGTTGGTTCTTGCATGGTGATCGATGTTTTTTGAGGGTTGGCCAGGCAATGCCAAAGGAATTTACATTTGTACTGTGGATACCCAGTTCCTGTGAGCTGATAAAGTCTTATGGGCATTTTCTTCTCTTTTGCTTTTAAGCTTTTTGGAGCAGACTGTCTTAGGCTTGCTCTCTGTATACATGGACTTCAGTTCACATTGATACTGTGATTGATTCATGATTGTTCTTTCTTAAAGCAACATTGTCTCCAGGTCACAAATAGTTCTGCCAACTTTTTTATGTTTGTGAGGAAAATTGTCTGTGTAGAGAAGTAATACTGTGTATTTTTAACTCTGCTACTCTTCTACAGACCTGAGGGGAAAAATACTTGCCTTCCATTCTGCTTCTCCCAATGTTTTTTTAAGATGTTTTTCCACTTTCAAGTTGTCATTTCCCTTGAAGCATTTTATCATTCTTTTCCTCAGTTAATACTGATTCTTCTCCCAGGCTTGTTTTTCTTTGTTGAGGCTTTGGTTCCCACACGTGTAATTGAAGACCAGTATCTGTAAACTTGTAGGGTGAGCCAATATCCTGTGCTGTTCATCCCTAGCATTTTTTTAAAATTTTGCCTCTGGGGTTTGTATTGCTGATGCTCAGTTTCTGTTTCAACTCGCTGCCATTCTCAGCTGTAATATAACTTGCTGGGCCCAGCATGCTTTTGCCTGCTCTTTCATTTTCTTTCCTTGTTTTGTGCAATTTTTGTATAAAAGGTAATACTTTTCCTTATTTGGCTGTTAAAGCCAAATAAACCTCAACTTAGGAAGGCTGCAGGTCCTGATCTTACGAGGCAATCCAGGGAGACGCTCTTTCTCTTCACAGAGTCCCACCAGAATAACTGAGATTTCTCAAGAGAATGCCCAGGTGGCTCTGCTTGCAGGTTAGGTGACATCATTTATGTTTAGGTTTGAACAAGATGAGGTATTTACTATACCCTTAGCAGGTTAACAGTTTTTCTAGAGTGAGGTCACCTTATTGTGGTCATTATAAGGAAAATGACAGTTGTATAAAGAATTATCTGAACTATTACCAAAAAGGTAAGTGACTGAAGCACAGTGTTTCTTTTCTCCTGAAGTTCCAAGTGTCAGAAGTCCTACCCTGAGTCTTTAAGTTCCTTGGGCTGTGGCTTTTTGCTTATTGATAGCAACTTTGCTTTGTGTGAGAGTAAGAATTGTAAATAGTTTAAACTGAGGTCATGCGAACCCTCAATTTCACACATCCACTGGCACCTCTTCACATACTTGTGTGCAGAATTTCACAGAATTATCACTTAGCCTGACAGGACCTAGTGTTTCTGTTTGTCTATTCTCCAAAGGTGTTCGCAAATAAGAGTTTTTATTTTTCTGCAACCAAAATGAGAGAGACAAATAAGAGAGGACCTCAGAAGTACAGAGACAGTAGAGAAAATAGTGAGCACAAAAGGTTTGGGAGCAGGGGAAAGGGAAAGAAATTTATCAGAATAGTGTGAGAAACAAATAAAATGACCTGGCTAAACTTGATAGAATATTTCCTAAAGACAGGACCTGCCAGCAACCTTAGTTCCCTTTTGTTTTACTCCTCCAAACCATCATTGTCAGAAGCCCATGGTGTCAGCTGCTCTGCAGTTTTCTCCCATGTTAACACATGCATTTTCTGTTAACACATGCTTCCCCTAGTTTGCAGTGCCCTTCTGTGTCACAGACTCTCTGAGATGGTTGCTTCTTTCAGCCACAGGGCCTTAACAGGAGAAGGATGCTTGGAAGCATGTGGCCATAGCACAAAAATTTTGCAAGTTCTTATGCTCATTTCCTCTCCTCAAACTGGCAGTATTTGCTTACTGGCAAACACATTGCCTCCATGCTCTTTGTTGGAGAGTGGAAATCCTGGTTTGGGTGGTTTTGAGTTCCCCCCTGGGTAATTTTGGTTGGTTGTTTTTTGTTTGGGTTTGGTTTGGTTTAGTTTTGGATGGGGATATTTGGAGGGTGATATTTGGGGGTTTTTAACCTGTATGGTCAGCCTTGGTTTGTTCAGTGTTCATGAAACAAATTCTGTAATGGAAAACATCTCGGAGTACAATAGATCTATAAAACCTTATCACTGTATCAAGCAGGGGGTCCTACTGAAAAACAGAACATGATCTGCACAGAATATGAAATACCTGTGTAAATATACATCATCTTGGGGTGTCTTTACTTTGAGAATGACCTAAAAATGGCATCTTCCCACTTGCTGGATTTGCAGGGACCCTATTATCTAGTGACTTGAGTTACTGCCACTTTTTGCTTTTGTTTTGCAGGAGAGGCTGAATGAAAAATGGCAGGGAATGAGAAGGATCCTGGAGTTTGTGTGGTTTCCCCTAAAATAGGCATGCTCTGATTTAGAATTAGTCTCCCAAGATGCATGTAGGAAACTATTACAGATCTTTTTTTGCCCGCAGTGGGAAGAACCTTGCTTGAGACTTTGTGGAAATAGTAGTTTTAAAACCCCTTCAGATTAAATTGTCATATTTGATACAACATTCTGGAAACCAGACACATGAACCATGAGCATTCCTATGCCATTTTTAGTCATTGTCAGAGATGAAATACACTATAATGCAGAACTTCTCAGAACCTGCTTTTGAAATAACTGGTTTTGTGCTGTCTTCATACTACTGAAATATTTCAGTGTGTCAGTGAGTGTTGCCATTTACTGCTGCTTCCCAGCAGGAAATCCAGTCTGCTGACATAATTAATGAAAAAGGGAAACCCCAAAAGGAGAACAGTGCATGAAAGAGGCTGGAGACCTTTACAGTTTTTTGAAGGTAAGTTTTTTCCTGCTTAGTAAGAGTAGTTTGTTTTGGAAAACTATTTACACTGAACTAGCACTGGATTAAATCACTAGTCCACATTAAGACTTACCTTCAAACAACCATGGAGGTTTCCAGCTCTTATTTTCTGTTGTGTAAAAGCCATATTTTCACAGCCTGTGAGGTACCCATTCATCCTGCTATTGTTCAGGATGTAGAACTCCCACTGACAGCAGTGCAGAATTGTGTATAGAGGTAGGTGTCAGAACGCAGTGTTGTGTCAGCAGACCGCAAGATGTTCTTTCATTTTGTGATTAATCACTACAATTTAATGGACACAGGCAGTGCAGGAAGGCTTTAAATTCCCTTCAACTGAGCTGAAATTATCTTCTCTTTCAGTTCTTTTTCTGTTCTGCTGGAAAATAGTGTGATTTTCTCTGTTGACTGTATACCAGAAGTACGGTGTCTGTATATCAGAAGTAGTTTTTTTCTTTGGTTGCAGGTTTTGGGTTTTTTGTGTTACTGGTTTGTGTATGGGATTTTTTAAATGTGGTCTTGTTATACTTGTGAGGCAAGGCTGACTGGATAGCCATTTCTGGGATCCTGCATGTAACCCATGTTGAAAACAGATAGGAAAAGATGGATACTGGAAGAAGAAAATGGCAGCTGGATACTAAGGGAGATGGTGTGAGCTATCTTGGCTCTTTTATGTGCTTTTTGCCAGTCTTGTTCTCTAGATAATTGCTTCAGTGTTCTTCCATTACCTTCTTTTCACCTAGTTTAAAAAATAAAGTAGGTGTGAACTACTGAGAGTTGAATCATCAGTGTTAGATCTTCCCAAAGCCTGAGTTCCAGTAAGTGTTAGGTAGTTGGTGTTTACAGTCCTAAAGTGGCTGCAGTATAATTTTAGTTAATTCCTCAGGCTTCTGAAGAACCTCTGAGGTTTTAAGGTAATCAGATAACATAAAGGATAAGATCTATAAGTTATGTCTTTCAAATGCAGAATACAGGTTTCTGTGTCTTCTGATCTCTCCAGCTTGCTGGTTAGTAGAGTTATCCAGCTTTAGAGAGTTTGTGATGCCACATTTATAGGTAGAGCAGCACAGAGATAAGGGAAACTTAAAACTCATCTACAAAGCTACCTGGCATTCTTTTCTCTGCTGTTTTCCAGATTTCAGTCCTGGAGCCAAGCATCCTTGATGCTGTGCTATTTACTGCAGTCTGGATTTAGAGGGATTAAAGTCACTAATGCAGGAGTTTCGCAGTACTGTTAATGCAGCAATGTAGAAACAGGCCTGATAAGGATGGACACGCCCCTCTCCACTTACTGTACTAATGTCATCTTATTTTCTCTTGTCTTCCTAATTCCAGGTTTGAAAGAAGGGAGTCAGACCGTGAAAAAGCTGTGACAGCTATTTTCAGAGAAACATTTTTTGTTTGGTTTTTAATAGAGATATTTTAGTGTATTGCAGTGTATATAATTGATTTAATTGTTTGACAGTTCTTGTTTGTTATTTTAGGGAGGTGCAAGCAAGCCAGCGCTCTGTGGCCATCATTGCTGAGATGATCCATACAGCCAGTCTAGTTCATGATGATGTCATTGATGATGCAAATTCTCGCAGAGGAAAAAGGACACTTAATCAAATCTGGGGAGAGAGGAAAGTGAGTTTGCTGATAAGTTTAAGACTTGCCTTTGAGCTTCAGAAGAGCACAAATACCTAGAGGTTTGTAATGTTACTATCCCTAGGTCTTGGGATATGTCAGAAAATATTGAAGAGGTGTGCACAGTTTGTGGGTAAGACAAATGTGTTTTCCTTTTCTGAACTGTTGGAAGCATTAGATAATGAATGATTAAAGTGTGTAAGTGTTGGGCCTGTTCAGCCTTGAGAAGAGATGACTGAGAGGGGCCCTCATTGTAAGTGTCTGAAAGCAGTGTCAAGAAGATGGATCCAGGCTCTTCTCACTGGTGTCAAGTAATAGGACAAGAGGCTGTGGACAGAAACTGATGGACAGGAAGTTTCACCTGAATATGAACAGATTGCCCAGAGAGGCTTTAGAGTCTCCCTCACTGGAGAAATTCAAGAACCACCTGGACACAATCCTGTGCCATGTGCTCTAGGAAGACCCTGCTTGAGCAGGGAAGTTGGACCAGATGACCACTGTGGCCCCTTCCAACCTGACCCATTCTGTGTTTATTACTGATTTTACATTCCCTGTGCCGTTCTCTGCAGTGCTGTTGAAATACTTTCAACTTGTACCTCATCCTGAACACTGATCAGCGGGAATTTTTTTTTGAAAGTGATGTTTCTTCACAGAGCATTACAAGAAAGGTCTTCATCAGAAAATGCAAGGAAGGAACTTAGGGCAATTCAGAGTTCACATGGCATAACAGCCACAATAGAATGGTCAAATAGAGAACTAATATTCAGAAAAGCTTCATAGGCAAACACATGTTCAGGTACTGCATACAGGGAGGACAGAGCTTATACAGAAAAATATGAACAGCACTATAAGATAGGGATTCAAAACTAACTCTGATTGCAATATTTGGTTATGTGTTTTTTCTCTCTTAAAATGAGATGTTTGTGCTTTATGTAGGAAAGTTACGTGATGTGAGTAGATCTGACAAATAAAGGAAATTGTACTGCCTGTAGTAACACAGGAAAAGACTTAAGGGATCAACTTTTTGTTGTTGTTCTTAGGCTGTTCTAGCTGGTGACTTCATCCTCTCAGCTGCTTCTGTAGCTTTAGCACGAATTGGAAATACTACTATCATCTCTGTTCTAACTCAGGTGATTGAAGATCTGGTGCGTGGTAAGGTCTTTTCCTATTTTTATCTTCTGATTTGCTTGCCTATGCAGTAAACCCACAAATAAAACCTCCCATCTGTGCAAATTTTTAGGTGAATTCCTCCAGCTGGGTTCCAAGGAAAACGAGAATGAGAGATTTGCTCACTACCTCGAGAAGACTTTTAAGAAGACAGCGAGTCTGATAGCAAACAGTTGTAAAGCAGTATGTACGTCTGTCTCTTCTGAAGTTAACATACCATACTGTAAGCTTCACAGCTGAACTCCTATATTGCTGTTTGCTCTGGAGACCCTCCAAAGCAAACCCTTGAAATGGCATTCTGCCAGAATGTGAATGGGTTTGACATTGTGAATTTTATCACAGTTCAGCTGTGTAGCCTCCAATATTGGTTTTCACTTTTTCTTTGCGTTTTTTATTTGTACACAGATTTATTGTTATTCTTACTTGAATCAAAATAAGGTTCAAATAATTAAAACAGTGGCAGTCCTTAATTTATGAAATTCTGCAACTTCTAGACAGTGGTTTTAATCTCAGTTGATAATTTTTGAGCCTATAATTTTATTTTAAATCATCTTTGGCATCTGGCCCTACTCATTGGTGTTGAGGGAAACCTTAAATGGTAGCAGTGGGAGGAAACAATTCACTGAGTCAGAGAGTAAGCTGAGTTGGAAGGGGCCCATCAGGATCATCAAGTCCAACTCCTGGCCCTGCACAGGACACCCTGTACCTGAGAGCATCGTCCAATCACTTCCTGAACTGTGTCAGGTTTAGTGCTGTGACCACTTCCCTGGAGAGCCTTTTCCAGTGCCCAGCCACCCTCTGAGTGAAAACATTTTCCTGGTATCTCTAGATCACATTGTAAAACATGAGAAGCATGTATACTTCTTGATTTATCTGGGGGTTTTAATTATCAATTGCTTTATCCAACCTTGTCACTCGGTTCTGTTACTTGATTACAAAAAGATCCAATTCAAGATGATGTTCTTACTCAAAAATAGATGTTCAGTTTTAGTGCAGAAAATGGAGGTGGGTAATAATCTCAAAAAAGGAGTTTTCTCCCCAAAATCTCCCCAAAAGAGAGTCTTGGTTATTCTTTTTAGTGAAAGGCTGTATAGCTGATGGATTCTATAGCAAGAGGGAGTTCTAAGAGAATTAGACTAAAAATCTGTGCTAGTGTTAATCATCTTCCTTTGTTCTCAGAGAACTGGTACATTTGTGCAACAGCAGTTGAAAATTGCTTATATCAAAAGGATCACATATAATGAGACANGTTTATTACTGATTTTACATTCCCTGTGCCGTTCTCTGCAGTGCTGTTGAAATACTTTCAACTTGTACCTCATCCTGAACACTGATCAGCGGGAATTTTTTTTTGAAAGTGATGTTTCTTCACAGAGCATTACAAGAAAGGTCTTCATCAGAAAATGCAAGGAAGGAACTTAGGGCAATTCAGAGTTCACATGGCATAACAGCCACAATAGAATGGTCAAATAGAGAACTAATATTCAGAAAAGCTTCATAGGCAAACACATGTTCAGGTACTGCATACAGGGAGGACAGAGCTTATACAGAAAAATATGAACAGCACTATAAGATAGGGATTCAAAACTAACTCTGATTGCAATATTTGGTTATGTGTTTTTTCTCTCTTAAAATGAGATGTTTGTGCTTTATGTAGGAAAGTTACGTGATGTGAGTAGATCTGACAAATAAAGGAAATTGTACTGCCTGTAGTAACACAGGAAAAGACTTAAGGGATCAACTTTTTGTTGTTGTTCTTAGGCTGTTCTAGCTGGTGACTTCATCCTCTCAGCTGCTTCTGTAGCTTTAGCACGAATTGGAAATACTACTATCATCTCTGTTCTAACTCAGGTGATTGAAGATCTGGTGCGTGGTAAGGTCTTTTCCTATTTTTATCTTCTGATTTGCTTGCCTATGCAGTAAACCCACAAATAAAACCTCCCATCTGTGCAAATTTTTAGGTGAATTCCTCCAGCTGGGTTCCAAGGAAAACGAGAATGAGAGATTTGCTCACTACCTCGAGAAGACTTTTAAGAAGACAGCGAGTCTGATAGCAAACAGTTGTAAAGCAGTATGTACGTCTGTCTCTTCTGAAGTTAACATACCATACTGTAAGCTTCACAGCTGAACTCCTATATTGCTGTTTGCTCTGGAGACCCTCCAAAGCAAACCCTTGAAATGGCATTCTGCCAGAATGTGAATGGGTTTGACATTGTGAATTTTATCACAGTTCAGCTGTGTAGCCTCCAATATTGGTTTTCACTTTTTCTTTGCGTTTTTTATTTGTACACAGATTTATTGTTATTCTTACTTGAATCAAAATAAGGTTCAAATAATTAAAACAGTGGCAGTCCTTAATTTATGAAATTCTGCAACTTCTAGACAGTGGTTTTAATCTCAGTTGATAATTTTTGAGCCTATAATTTTATTTTAAATCATCTTTGGCATCTGGCCCTACTCATTGGTGTTGAGGGAAACCTTAAATGGTAGCAGTGGGAGGAAACAATTCACTGAGTCAGAGAGTAAGCTGAGTTGGAAGGGGCCCATCAGGATCATCAAGTCCAACTCCTGGCCCTGCACAGGACACCCTGTACCTGAGAGCATCGTCCAATCACTTCCTGAACTGTGTCAGGTTTAGTGCTGTGACCACTTCCCTGGAGAGCCTTTTCCAGTGCCCAGCCACCCTCTGAGTGAAAACATTTTCCTGGTATCTCTAGATCACATTGTAAAACATGAGAAGCATGTATACTTCTTGATTTATCTGGGGGTTTTAATTATCAATTGCTTTATCCAACCTTGTCACTCGGTTCTGTTACTTGATTACAAAAAGATCCAATTCAAGATGATGTTCTTACTCAAAAATAGATGTTCAGTTTTAGTGCAGAAAATGGAGGTGGGTAATAATCTCAAAAAAGGAGTTTTCTCCCCAAAATCTCCCCAAAAGAGAGTCTTGGTTATTCTTTTTAGTGAAAGGCTGTATAGCTGATGGATTCTATAGCAAGAGGGAGTTCTAAGAGAATTAGACTAAAAATCTGTGCTAGTGTTAATCATCTTCCTTTGTTCTCAGAGAACTGGTACATTTGTGCAACAGCAGTTGAAAATTGCTTATATCAAAAGGATCACATATAATGAGACACACAGATTTTGAGGGAGGGAATATATCTTTCATTCTAGTTGGAGGAAAGAAATTAAGTCTTCTGAATTGCTCATATTAATGGCAATATGACCCTGACAATTTTCTTTTGCAAGTGTTCTTTTGTATCAGTAGGCACTTGGACTAGTAAAGAGCATCACATAATTCTGCTACCCCAAAAAAACATACACAAGTTTTTGTATTCATTTTGACAGTCTGCCTTAAAAGAATCTTTGCAGATAGAAGAAATCACCTTCTCACTGGGTGGATTCTCCTTACAAATGTGTTAATTTAAGATTTTGCCTTTTTGTGACTTGCAAGAGTCAAGGATTTGAGCACTTTCCTCAAGATTGAGGCTGTGATGCTGGTGGAGGGGGAGTTTGGCTACTTATTTTCTAGTGCTGGTCTGAGTTGTTCCATTGCTGAATTGCTGGAATAATAATACTAAATATTATTTAGTATTATAAATACTGGGTGAGGGCCCACCCTCTCGGGCCTCGGGGAAAATTTTCCCGATGTGTTCTGATGTTGTTGAAGCAGTCCAGAAGAGAAGAAGGGAAAAAAAACCAAAGTCCCAGGAAACAAAGTTCAGCTTTCCATCTCACGCTGGAGAGAGGGGAAAGAAAAAAAAACTGGCTGAAGAAGCAAGCAGGATGCTCCCCCTGTGCTCCCGCAGCCAGAGCACGCAGAGGAGTGTAATCTCCGTGTCCTTGAGACACTGCTTTGAAAAGTTTGCTTGGTCCTTTTTTTTTTCTTCCCTCTCAAGCTCAGTTTAAAGGCACAGAAAAGGCACAAAATTAAGTGTTCGGCATAAAGCCGTGATAGGGGATATACATGATGAAGTCACCCCAAGACAATATGCTGTAAAATCTGTGTTAGAAAGGAAAACTGAGAGAGAAGGTCTGTCTTCATGGGAAATCCTTACTTGCTGCCCACAGTGCTAATGAGTTGAATATGTATGTTTCCCTCAGTTTCTTTCTGCATGGATTAGGAGAGCTCTATTGATAGCAGTTAAAAGGGATTTTTTTTGTTGTTGTTGTTTGGGATTTGGGTTTTTTTTTTTTTGTGCATGTGGGTGTTGAGATCTTTTTGTTTAGATGGCTTTGGCTACTGAGGAAATGGAATCAGAAGGGAGTTCTGTTTTCTGTAGCAAAAATGATAGGCAGGATCATCAATTCTAGCTTGAAAGGAAATTCAGTTAGGGAATCAAGACTATTCATATCTTGTTTTCAGAGACAAAAGTAAGAGGAGAGATTATGGGGTTTTAAAGCAGTTCAGTTCCTGTTAATGATAGGAAAAAAACTGATTTGTTGCTGTGGTTAAATAAAATTTAAGCATTAACTGGAAAGAAGATGTCAAACAGGTTCAGGTGGCACCTTAGAATTCCATGGTGCTATGCTTTAGAGATGGAAGAGTAGAGTATTCCTGGAAAAATGTCTAAACAAGACATACACTGTAATAGATTCTGTACCACCAAAGCATTACTGCATTTAAATCAAAATCCTTTAAGTTAGGACTTGGGTGATGCCTTTTCCTGGTCTTAAAATCAAGAGTCAAACACAGTTAGAAGGGAAAAAGGGATTTTACCTTGGTATTTATTTTAAGGATCTTCAGGTCCACGTCCAGGTCGAATGCACCTCAATGCCCACTGCAATGCACACCCCCAAAAGATCTGGTCTAACGTTATAGGTCTTACTAATTAGCATATCTATCATAAATTCCCCAGTGAGAGGCTTGAGTGAGCCCCCTCCCCAAGGAACCTTCCCTTGGATGGTTCTGTCTCAGTTTACAAAATGTGTTCTGGAGAGGACCTTGGTGTCTGGGGCACACTAACCCCTACCTTCGAAGCTTCGAAAATGTTTAGTCTCCTAGCTTGACAAACAAGTCCAAGAATGTAGGCAAAAAGCACTAAGAATCCAGAAGCTGTAAAAAGGTATAATAGGGGTATAAAAGAAAAGACTAGAATCATCAGGGGACAGAACAGTCTGTTCAAGATGTTAAGAGCCATCCCAGCCTCCAGTTTATTTCTACAATAGTTCTGCATGGGGGAGTGTTACCAAAGTTTCAATCGAAGTGTATTGTAAAAGGAAACAGTGGCAGATGTCCCGGAGTCATTGAAGCCTTAGTTACTGCAAGGCATTTTTCAGAGAAACATGAGGTGACTTCAGTTCAAGAATTCAGAAACAATAAAGCTGAAGTGGAATTTCTGTTTAGTCATCAGGGCAGCTGGAGATAGCAAAATAACTTGAGCAGGTTTTCTGTTCTTTTTAAACCCTGCTGTAATGTGAGTTCCGGAGCCTCGTAAAGCTGTTTGTATTTTGCACAGTATACTTTCAGATGAGGGATTAAATCATGCTTGCTTTGAGGTAACTGTAAAGGTGCACTAGAGATTCTTGGTTTCTGTATTAGGAGGAAGCTTGTGCCTCCATCACACCCTCTTCAAGAGTAGTTCCCAGGAGGGTTTGAGGAGCTCGGAGGAAGTCAGTGGCATTCCTGGCAGCAGTGAAGGATGAACACAAGGAGGATGCATCGCTGCCAGCACAGCAGCACAGCCAGGGCAGTGGCTGTGAGATCACAGGGCACAAGCTCAGACAGAGTGGGATTTTTCATCCTTGGAGATGCTCAGAAACCAACTGGACACAGCTCTGAGAAACCTGATCTAGCTGTGAAGGAAACGCTCCTTGGAGCAGGAGACTTTCGGAGTTTCCTTCCAACCTGAACTATTCTGTGGTCCTCCTGGAAAGAGGAACACTGCTTCTATCTAGCAAAAGGGTGGTGGATGAGCCAGGAATGAGAAGGCAGGAACTTGACTGCTTCTGGAGAAGAGAAAGACTGAAAAGGGGAGATTTTAGAGCCTGTTCCTTTCCATGGAGTCCACAGATCTAGGAGTGCAAGAACATCGCTTGTAGTGTTTATTTAAGCATGTTCTGGCCCAACAGCAGGTTTTCCTCTCTGACCTACAGAGCACTGGTAGAGATGTGCTAGTGCTTTCAACTCCAGCTGCCATATTGTCACATATTAAATATCAGAGCAGGATGTATCTACCCAGAGCTGATGATGTATTTTATGGATGTGAAATTCAGTAAAGAGGCAAAATTTTTTTATAGTCTCTCATATAACAGAAACAACTTTTTATTGCAAAAAGTGTGTTTGAAATAACACCAAGCAGATTGTCTTGCTTTGTTGAATTCAAAGAACCTTTCTAAAGAATTTGTTCCACTTGATATTAGGAAGGATTTTTTATCACAATTTAGTGGAGGACAGGCCTGAATTCTTGCAAGATTACATCTGTCATCAACCAGTCATACCTGCTTGGGGAGCTATAGGATGTTTCCAAAGGGGGAGCTTTATAATTTAAACACGTCATTGTATTGACTTCGTTACCCTGATTCGTATTTGCTGTTATCCCAGGACATTACCCCCCTACAGCTCCAGTTAAACTCCGTATGGGAGTCACGGGCTGCCTGGCTGCAGCCCGGCCAGTGTCCAGCTGGGGGCAACAATCTACAAGAGCAGTTTGAGAAAATAGCGTCCTGAAGCAACTGCCTGGTAGATACAACCCAGTCATTGCAGGTTTATGATGTGGTCATGGTCAGAGGGTTGCTCACTTGAGGATGACTGCAAAATCAAATCTCTTGCATTTTAAAATTTTCTTGGTCTTTTTTTTTTGTCTGTGAACAAGAAATGACATTTCAGATTGAATGAGGAAGCTGTTTACATGGCACATCCTCTCACCCTCTGCCAGCTAGTGCCCACTCTTACCCTTTTGCCATTAACCAGAGTTTTGTCACTGAATTCCATATTTTAATCCTCCACATGGAATGAAATGTGGCAGTAGGTAAGGATTTAATTGAAACAGGGTAGATGCAGTCCCCCTGCCACGCTGATATTATGTGATTTATATTACAGAAGCAACCAAAAGTTTGCATCGTACAGCAGTGGATGTTAGGTCTGCGGGCTAATACTGCTGTGTAAGAGACAAGCATCAAAAGGAGGATAAAAGGGCAAAATGTTCTACCTTGATAGTCCCTAGCAACATCTGTTTAAATATCTCATATTTGCAGTTCACTCTGTTTAATAGCCTTCAGGATTTTATATGATTACTAGAGATAGCATTATTTTCCTGCTAACTGTCCTCCTCTTTTACATAGAAGTGGGGAATGTATGATGCTGTTAATTCCTCAGTCATCCAGATTCCTTTGGGGTTTAGTTATTATCCACAGATGCAGGTTATGACTGGGAAGTGTTCTGATGCTCAGACGTGAAGTGCACTGATGCATGAAATAATGTCTCATTTTGTACGAGTTGCATCACATTTATTGGGATATAATGTTGTTTCTTGTGTCCGTCTTCATGTTCACCTTCAAAGCTGGACTTGCTTTTAATTTGTGTTTGGTTTTGGGGTTGGAGTTTTTTTTGATGATCCTAACTTACATAGTCTTAAAGAGGAATTTATATATAGACACACACACATGTATTTTTCTGTTGTGTGGTTTTCCTAGCATCTATTTTTAGTCTTAAGTAAAATGTATCTTCACTCGTTGTGAATGCCTGCAATAAACCAGGATGGATTTTTGTCCCCTGTTCCTAATTGGTTTATTGAAGGTTGAAATAAATCTGTGTATTTAAATTTAACCAACCTCATTTTGCAAAATGTATAATCAGTACATAAATGCAAAAGCATAAATGCCCTTACTTTGAGGGAAGATATTAATTCTCAAACCTTAGTTATTGTCCTGTATTTTAGTTTTATGGAGTTTATTCAGCAAAGTTTCTGTCTCTCAAGTGGTTGATTGTACATTCAAGTAAAATCTTTTGTTTATCTCAGTTTGGTGATACCTTTGTCAGCTTGATGTGCTTCTCCATTTGCTGTCTTTTCTTTCCCACTAGTTGTCCCTCAGTACCTTTGCCTGCAAGCTAATCAACTCATCTTCCTGAGCAAGTCAGATACAGTTAACATCACCTTAAAAATAATCTTCCTTATCTCAGCTGCCCCTCCTGTACTGGGTTCGACACATCCAGCTTTGTCATCTGAGACATATAATGTCCATTTATCTGTTGTCTGACCTCCAATTATCCCCGGCTGATTTCTGTATGTAATTAGCTTAATTAACCCATCACTGGACTGTATATGACTACTACACTGCATGTGAAGTGCATCCACATTTCTTCTCTCTTTATCCTTGCATTATAATTTGTAAGCCTGATAAATATTTAATGAAGCTAATCTCTTTGCAGACTTGAATGTAGTTTTAATACTGCACTGCTGTTGAGCCTTGTTTTCTGGTAAGCTTGGCTAGTTGTATGTCTCCATGATCAGCCAGAATGTGCCCGAGTCAGCTTTTTTTTGCCTTTCCCAGATCCCTCCTGCCTGTGCTGGCTGTGTCACACCTATGGTCAGGGGCTAAAAGTGGATGCTAACCAAAGCCTTCTATTTACTTGGGGTTTTTGTCTTTTCAGGTTTCAATTCTAGGCTGTCCTGATCCCAAAGTTCATGAGATTGCATACCAGTATGGAAAAAACGTTGGCATAGCTTTTCAGGTAGCGTTTTTGTTGAACTAAATGGAATCTAAAATCTAAACTTCTCCAAAGTGCCTTAGAAATCAAAGTGGGCTGTCTTAATCCTTCCTACAAGTCTTGTCTTTAACAAGGATTATTCTGTTTTTAGCTATAATTTTTAAAAAAGAAATTTTAAACAATCTGTATGTTCATTTCTTCCAGCTGATAGATGACGTGCTGGATTTTACATCATGTGCTGACCATCTGGGGAAACCAACAGCAGCAGATCTCAAGCTTGGATTAGCCACAGGCCCTGTTTTATTTGCTTGTCGCCAGGTAAGTCAGCAGGAAGCTGTTTCCTCGAGATAAAAAGCATAAACTGCTCCTCACAGGACCGGCTGAAACACATCAAATCTCCAGTGTCAGCGATGAGCGTGGCCTGGGCACATGTGACAAATCAGTGTGTTCAAGATCAGATGCATTCTGTGCACACACAAGTTCTGAGAAACAGAACTTCCTGCACAACTCTACTTACTGTTAGGCTCTTGTAGGTATTCAGAGTGTTCTAGCACGTTTCCTGTAGGTTATTCCTAAGCAGCTTTTTGCTTGTGTTCTCTGCTGAGACAACGTGTTCTTCCCAGGCTTGACTATATGTGTAGGCTTTTTTGCCTAGTTCTGGGCTTTGTATCCATCTGGGGCCAAGAATGGAAATCCCTGCCTTGGTTTTAGGTGGGTACCTTTATTTATTGGATTTGATCTCTTCGTGTCTTTGTCCTCAAGTATTATCCAGTTACAAACATGGGTAGCTTTCCTGTCTGAAGGTTGGATAAGAGAAAAATGAGTGTCATAAATAAAAGAAGCTTAAAATTGGTCAAGATTTTCAGTGCCTTAAAAATTATTTGGAGGAGCAGAATGAAAACAAAAGTGTGAGCAGCACGAAAACAACATAAAAATTGGTGGTTTAATTCCTTGCTTGAGTGTCTTGTTCACCAGAGGCAAGCAGATCTGGGACTTAAAAAGCAGTCCTTCCTTCACAGTGTGATACAGAAACTGGCACAATTAGTTCCAGCAGAGCTCTCATCTATGATCTCTCAGTGGACTTGCTTAGAGCTTGACATGGGAAAAGTTTTAAATCATTTAAAAAAACCAACAACTTTGACATTTACTTCCCCCTCTTTAAGAGCCTGCAGTGGGGGGAGGTGGAGCATGCACATCTGTTTGCTTCCTTATCCTTTGGGCATTTACAAGGATCTGTATCTCGGGAAAGACAGGGGAGCAGAGAGTATCAGGCAGCTGACTGATACTGACTTCAAGGCAGATGAATGCATATTGAGAACAACCTTCTCCATGTCCTCAGTGTCTCCCCACGTACTCATCTGGGGGATTCACAAGCATGTTCTTGAATGATTATTTCAAAATTGTGTCATCAGCAATTGGAACCATCCAAAGCACAGTGAGACACTCAGGTAGAGAGAGAAGATGGAATTATGAAACTGTTTTTGTGTGTGCTAAAGCCATGTGCAGAGGGAAACAAGGCATGTTGCAAATACCGAATTTTGGCAGAGAATGGGTGATGTTGATTGTGTTGTGAGTGTTGAATATTCCAGTTTTTAAATTAAAACTAGTCTTTATTAATTTGTTTGGGTTGTCTGTCTCTGACTTTGAACTTCATCTATCTTTCAATTAGTTTTACAAGATAAATTAGTTCATAGTATAGAAATACAAGAAAAGAAAATCTGGCAGTCCTATTTTAAAATCTTATTCTTTGTAGGTCACTTTTAAATGCTTTTCCTCATTTATATCTTTGATAGATGGGAAGTGTATGTTTTTGCATTGAAAGATAACTTCACCATCTTACAGAGTTTTCTGCATTAACCAGAAGACTTCTTTGCTGAAAATTTCCTGCTGTTTTCAAGGAACTGGAAGAACAGCACTACAGACTTAACTGATATATAAACAAAGCACAAGTGCTAAAAAATGTGGAGCTTCACTTACCTGTGCTGCTACTAAAATATATTTCATATATTTGTGTCTGAATAAATTTCATTATTTGTATTCAAAATAATTATATTTTGGACTTGAAGACAGTCCAAAATGTAATTATTAATTATAGGCTGTCTTTTCTCTTCAGATCAGTATTACTGCTATCCTTTCATGTAGCTGGTACTCCTCGAGTTGTCTTCCTGACAAGCATTCGTTAGTTTCTAATGTGCTCTGGATCTTCAGTGACAGATGCCTTTTCTTCCTATCCTCTCCCCTCCCTCTGAAATACATCTTTGTGCATTAGAATAGAAAGGAGAAAAAAAATTTAGCCTGATATGAAGCCTATTTATTCAGTATTTAAAGTTAGGTCACTCAGTAAAAAAAACAAAACCATCCCATTTATTTTCTAAGGAAATTCACTAGTGTATGCTAATTCTAAAACTACTCTTAAGCTAGTACAGCTGAAGAATGAGGGTTTATTTTTATTATAAGCATTCCTGTGAAATGCTGATGTGCTGCCCACTAAATATGCAGACTTGCTAATAACAGCTCTGCCTTACAAGTTTGGGGATTTTCACGTCCTTTAGTGCTTAAATATAAAAAGTGATCCCATATGCATCTTATATAATTGTAAATATGAATAATGTGGAAATGGATTGCATGACACTGCAATTAAACTGTCAGTACCTGGGAAGGAAGCTAGGATCTAGAAAAAGCCATGACTTTCTTCTTTTAGATAAAGTATGAGTCACCACCAAACTTCTGAATGTATCTCCAAGACTGTGTATGAGTAATAGGAAAATGTCACAGCACTGAGGGGTGCTACATGTTTGTAGCTGAGCAAGGTTGTAAAGCTGCAGTTTCAGGACCAAAGGTGCACAAGGAAAGCAGATCATTGTTCATAAGTGTATGGCAAAAACACCATCTTTCTTTGACTCTAATCCTTTCAGGCAAGATGAACAAACAGCTCTTTCCCTTAAAAAGAATTCTTCTGTGGAGTAATGGCCTTGAGTTGTGGCCTTACTTTGTTAAGCACTAGATTTTTCTGTTTCTAGGCTGTCTGAAGAAAGAGGCTGAATCTTTAAATAAGTGATAAGAATTTCTCAACACAACTGACTTGAGTTACCTACTTGATTTGTAGGGACTTGAGCATGCAGTGCTAACGACAAATGCTATGTAACTGAAAACAAAATACCTTATAGTCGTGATTTTTCTCTTATTAAAAAAAAAGTGTGTATATAAAATACCAACACAATGGAAGATGTAAGAGGATGTAACAGCTGAAGTTACCATGAGGGGGTTTTAGAAGTTGAACTGCACAATATTGCAACAACAAACGTCTTGGGTTCTTTTGTACGTGTGGGGGAAGAGGTGCTTCTTCTAGGAGTGCCAACACTAACCAGCACCTGTGATAGAAGAATTTCTGATGCAATTATATACCAGGTAGTAGCCACATCAGAAATTGCCACACTGGAGCATCTGCTTAACATGATAAAATGGCAGGTGCTGACTTCTGCTACCAACTGGCTACAGCCACCAGAGCCAGATGGTTGAAGTTTTAAAGGCTTGGGCTCTGCTACACTATAGTCCTGTGCAGACTACAAGTATGAACCTAAAGCTAGACCTGTAGCAACAAGTGTCTGGGGAAGAGGGCTGTACTTTGGTGGTGTTCTGATCTTAGCATGGCAGGCAGCTACATGGAAACAACTCAAAAGCACGTACAAACCCTTCTCCCTTTGTGCTTAGTTTCCAGAAATGAATGCTATGATAATGAGGAGATTCAGTAAGCCAGGAGATGTTGAACGTGCACGGAAGTATGTGTTGCAGGTAAGACTGATACCAAATATTGCTGCTGTCCCTGCTGCTCAGTCTGAAATTCATTGTCCCTGAAGTAAAATATGTCAAATACCTGCTGAGTAGCATGCAATGTACAATGCCAAGTTAGAACTCCTCAGGTCTCCTACTGGCACAGTGTTTTAGCAGAAATGCTAGGTACTGAAGAGCTTTTTTTCTTTTTTTCCCCTACAATAGCATAAAATCCACATAATAATAAGTAAAAAGCTCATGCACGAACTCAGTTCCTTCAGCTGGGGCATAGCTGTATCCAACAGCTGGTATAAGAGGCACATAATTACCAGTCAGTCTTGTAACTGCAGTGCACACCCCATACCAGTTTTAATTGACTCTGGTCTAAAAAGACTGAGTAATGGTCTGTGCAAAATTAATACCTATTTCTCAGAATAGCACGGGGTTTTTGTGCATCTCTATTTAGGGCAGGAGGGGAAGGGATAAACCATTAATTTCTAGTTTGTTATTAATACCAGTGCTGTTTTGTATGTCACTTACATTTAACATGGATGAGTTTTAGTACCTTGACTGGGGAAGGTAGTTGGGCTTCCCTGATTACAGAATGAGTCCTCTTCCTTTCCCCTTCAGGATATAATGTGCTAGGGTACTTACTGACCTTGAAACTTCCCCCTGTGACTGAAAGAGGCAAAAGGCAGGAGGAGGCTGATCAGTTCTCCGTTTCCTTTCTCTGTCTCCTGCCATCAGAGTGATGGTGTGCAGCAAACAACCTACCTCGCCCAGCGCTACTGCCACGCCGCCACGCGCGAGATCCGCAAGCTGCGGCCGTCCCCCGAGAGAGAGGCCCTCGTGCACCTGACAGAAATGGTTCTCATGCGAGACAAGTGAGAGAACTCCTTCCACTCGTTCTGGCAGCTACTTACCAGACTGTGCCTAAATTTATTTCAAAAGTTACTTGCTTCCAACACAAGCTACCAAAAATTATTTTTTTAAAAAAACCCGTCCCTTTGTTGGTTTGGTTTTTTTTTTTTTGAAGTTCTATTTTCTTTTTTTTTTAACAAAAGTTTAAAATGTTTTACTGCAGGAAGCAATGCAATTCAGAGCAAATCAAACTGTGCTGTACAATTGTTTTAGCGGGGGCTATTGATTGTGGGGGATGGGGAAGATGTTTACATGTTGATGCACAAAGGCCACAATGAGAATAAATACAAATCAGTGTATGAAAACTGAAGCTGTTCCAAATTTCACTTATTTACACTAATAAACAGAGCATGCATATACAGGAGCTGGTAAACTCCTGTGAAGAGAGATGGTTTGAATGCTTCCCTGGCTGTTTAACAGCAAAAGCATCTGGAATTGTACATAGAGATAGTGGTTTACTGTAAAAGACTACATGTAGATTTTAATTGGTTATATACATCAGTGAGTTCCAATTCATGCTATTGATGGCTACTTGCTAGCAGTTAACATGATGCAGAATTTGAGACTGCTACCAAATGAATGCTTTCATTCAGAAAATGGAAGGCTCAGTATTTCTAACTCACACTAAAAATGAATGATTCACCAGCCCGTCAAACCTGCAACTCCATCACTTTCCATCACTCACTTACAGAATATATTCAGTACCTTCCCAGAAGCCTGCTTTGAAGTCCCAGCCACATTCCTCTCACAGTAATTACCCAGTACTACCACATTCCTTCTCAGGTTATTTCAGCCGCAGAATCTGTAGAGCAGGGAAGCACAGCCTCCCTGGCTCTCTCTGCCTGTGATCCCGTAAGACAATGGCCAAGTTCCTGTCACGTGTGTTCCCCTGCCTGCTATCTGGAGGAGAGCCTGCTCCCTCTGCTCCGTGGGGCACCTCGCAGAGCCACACAGAGAGAGCTCCCACACAGAACTGTCAGGTACAGCTGGTGTCCAACTTACTGCATGCAGCTAACTCGATTCAGTCAAGAACCCTCACTAAAATTAAATGTTGGCAGAAAAGAACTTTTAAGAGTATGTATAAGTGTGTAATTCAGGTTTCAGATCTAATTTATTTGCCCTCTGTCAGTGATAAAGTCATGTTACAAACATTTGCTTTTTAGTACATTGTCTGGGATAACACAGCCATGATTTTGCTACGTTAGCATTCCAAACTTCTTTGTCAAGCCAACCAACAAAGTAATGGACAAGACCTTTGGTTCACTTATATATTTATGAATGGAAAAAGTCATAATGTAAATTTACTCATTAAAAAAACTTGGGTACAAATTACACATACATAAGACCACCCATTTTTTGAATCACATGGACACCTTAGACCCAAACAACTCATTGTAATAGACTTTAGTGAGAATACTCCAGGTAAAGATTACAACAATTGGAAGCATCTTGGATTTTTAAAAAAGTATATTTCAATACATAAGTTTGTATGCATGCTTTAAACAAATATAGTTCAAGAATGAGCAAAGAGTCTAAACAAAAAGTAATATGACCAGCACTAACATTAAACTTCTCATCCAGGTTTTAATATGTTAGTCTAACGTAGTGTTAGTTACCATGCTGTACTGAAAAATGTAATGGCACAATCTGATCATGGTTCATTAAATATTATACCCTACTTCCCCATAATATTTAGGCTGGTCATAAAATTAACAATGCATAAGTAAATAAGTATAACCAGTTATAGACAGCTGCTTGTTTTACAAATTGCCATCAGGTAAGACATACTGTCCCCAGAGACTCAGAGATGGACATTCAATCATACCATTAAAACAGTATGGCCTGAAGAAATGGGCACAATTTTTTGAAAGTATATTAAGACAATTCTGTTAGCTTTTAGTTACCCCTTGTAAATAATCATGGTATGACTTGAATACAAGACCAAACTTTGAAAAGCAAAGGATTTTAATCGGCATAGTGCATGATTGATTCAACGTAATTCCCAGG
The DNA here is from genome assembly GCA_013398055.1 of Ifrita kowaldi. Taxonomy (NCBI): domain Eukaryota; kingdom Metazoa; phylum Chordata; class Aves; order Passeriformes; family Cinclosomatidae; genus Ifrita; species Ifrita kowaldi. Next base: position 124,386 of record VZRS01000476.1, on the reverse strand, counting down.
AAACAAGCCAGTTACTCGATTGCAAACTCCTTCATACCAGCCGTCATCGTTCTTCTTTATCACATAAATGATTGCACCCTCCATAAACGACAGCTCGTCGTCTTTGTCCTTTGTATAGTCATATATAGCAACAACTGTGGGATAAACAGGGACACATTGAGCATTTTATTAATAGCAACAGTATTAAAAAACAACAGTACTTCAGAAAATGTTAAAAGATTAGTTTGCTATCGTGGGATTTTCAATAATGAATTCACGTGCTTTTCCTGTTGAACATTAAGCCCAGAAAATGGAATTTCACTCTCCTTGCAACATCAGCTAGCAGTAAGAAGTGAGTGGTGACTACAATGAACACAAACAATAAGCTGCTGACAGAGAAGTACGTCCGACTGTGACACAGTAAAGTGGAGCTTATGGACACTTAAAAGCTGAACTAGGGAGTAACTGACTTGTGTGGTACCCATTTCTGATCAGATTACCTCAAATGCATATGGATCTCTTTATCTGAATCTCTTGATTAGAACATGACTAAAAAAAATTTTACAAAAATCATTCCACTAAGGCCCCTGCTTGCACCTCAGTGTGGCCTTGCACACATCGCTGCAAAAGCCATTGCACACAAATGAATGGTCTTTCCTACAGAGCTCTGATGTCCTAAGGAGTTCTGGCATTACTTTTCAAGGAGCTGCACTGAGTGCAAGTAGGAAACCTACTGAAGAAGAATGCAGAAGCGACATCTGCTATTTTTCAGTACCTGCTTGGTGAATACTTTACTCTTACCAACCTCCAACTCGCTGTGTCCCATTAGCAAAGCAGAGATTTCCCCAAGGAAAGGTTGCCACCACCAATACTGGAGCTAAAAACGACCACTGTGGATATACAGACCTCAGACATCACAGCCTTACCCTTCAAAATTTAATATGGATTTATGCAATTGATCAGCTTTATGAATTCCAAGAATCCACTATTTTACACCTACATATATTCTCAGATATCTGATGTCTTAATGCCTAGCAGTGATGTGCTGCATCAGTTACTTTCATCCCATGGGTATGTCCTGCACACAGTCCAAGTGAAGACACAGGAGCTCTGCCACAAATATCACAGGTAGCTGGCCCCATTTCGTACACACTACAGCATGAGAAAACGGAGAAAACTTTTCATGAAAAAACTGGCAGCACTGCTGCTGACAAAATGGTCAGTGCCACAACACAGGCAACTCCACAGGCAGGAAATTTGTTTCTCCATTACTCATGGGAAGAGATGTTTACTGCGTGAGTTCATACCTAAGCACAGTTCACAGTCTGCTGATCTGAAGTCACTGATAAATCTCCAAGGAGATCTCCACACATTTTATAGTAGTAATCCACTCTAGTCGTATAGTTTGATGGGATAAATACAGCTTGGAATTTCTGTCCATTTTGCAGCAGTTTGTAGATGACTGCCCAGCAATCCTGAGGTAGGTACAGACAGTCCAACTCATCAAAGATGAAAGCCATCCAGTTTACATCTGCTTCTCGTGAAGAAGCTTTCTTTTTCATCCATTCTAGAATGCTTGAAGGTATTTTATAATTTGTCCAAAGAAGGATTATGTCTTACCACATTAGGTGTAGCCCCAAACCAAGGAAAGCACAGTTTGAGTTCTGACTTAGGAAGGACAATGACTGTTTTCATCAGACCCATGCTAAGTCCTTCATTCCCTTCAGATACCATTAATCCTCCAATCCTGCACTAACACAGCAGCAACGCTCCTCTTACCTTTCTCTATATAGTTTTTAGGTGCCCAAGCAGGATCTCCATCTGCATAGGGATCACTGTACTGCACAACAGCAGCCTCCTCATCCTCATAATCCACAGGGGGTGGGGGTGGAGGAGGAGGAGAGTCATCAAACATCGGCATCTCATCGGGAGGCGGCGGCGGGGGAGGAGTCGGGCTATCAGCAACTAGAAACATTTGGAGATTATTGTTTTTTCTTAAATCAAGACAGGGTGGAGATGCAAACAAACCTGAGGGTGTACACTGTAAATAGAAGGGCTGGGGGGGACACACACAGCATGCACTATAATACCATGCACTGATTAGAAACAGAGGCTTTGTATTAACAACTACAACACACAACTATATTTGTTATTAGTGGTCAAATCTATGTATAAATGCTACTAGAGTCAAAGCACATGCTGCGGGGCATAAGCTGAACATCAGCAGAGAGGAAAGCTTCCTGCTCCAATGTCCATGCGCTGCAGCGTTAGCTATGGAGGACTCCGAGTGGCACCCTCTGAGCCAGGCAGCAACAGGCCTCTGACTGGGCCAGCAGCTTGATTGGTTTTTAACAAATCCTTTGTCTGTAACAGACACTTTAATTTACTTCTGAACATTGCTTCCTTGGATTCCTTCTCTCTCAGAGCTAGCATTAGGGAACAAAAAGATCAGGTGTGGATCATACATAGCAGTCTCTTCCCTTTTTTAAGATTTAACCAGGTAAGAGGAAGCCAAGCAATCCTTCTGCAGAAGAAAAGCTTTGTACAGATCCTTATCTTGCAGCCTACCTTGTGTGTGTGCACACATTCAGGATTCAATTAAGAAATGGAAAACTACAACAGGCAGCTGCTGCTCTTAGGGAGAAAGTGCTCAAGGAATTAAATGTATAATCCAAAATGTCAAATCTCTGCCCTGAGATTATCCAATCAGCACAATTACAAGTTGCTTTGGGAAAGGGAAAAAGAGAAAGGCATTATGGTACAAATCACTTTTTTAATCAGTTCATTAAATTAGTTTCCAGTAACATTCACAGCAGCTGACAGCGAAATAGAAAGATGGCACACAGATGCAAGATATCAAGTCACTTTATCCTATTCCTAGGGAGATGTGGCCCACTACACATGGACCTAGGTGGAAACCCTATGAAGCCACAAGTTACTGAAAGGAAGCTACTGTTACTAACATCAACTTTGTTACATAGCAATACAGATTCATTTTCAAGAGCTCTGGGATTCTGGACACTGAAAACATAGGCTGAAAACCACTGGTCTAGGCAGGGTTTGATGGAATGAGGCATCAGGCCCCAGAACGTGCAGCTCCAGCACACAAATCTTGGAAAGAAAGCCAAGCAACAGAGAAAGAAAACACTGCACTGAGTGAAGCTTTAACTGCTGATAGTTACAATGGCACTGGAGATTAGAAATAGGGTTTTTGTTTGCTTGAACGCCTTTTACTTTTGGCTGGTCACTACTCTTGCAGTGAGTTAACCTTTGTTCTTCAGCCCCATGCCCCTGACAAGGGGCTTGGGCACTGCTCCCATGTCCTGTCTGGGTCAGACTGGCTGCCCTGGGACAGGTCTGGCACCTGCTGCCAGGGGCAAAAGGGGACAGGAGCTGCTGGGGCAGGGGCAGGGGCTGCCTCAGCCAGTGCATCCAGCCCGCTCCCTTCCCTTGAACGGCCAATTCTTCACCTGCAAGCCCAGCTCCTCTTCAACTTGACCAGCTGAGCTGAACACCCCACAGCTCTCTCCATCAATAAGACTGGCTGCCACTGTATTAGTGATTCCTCTCCCATACAGAAGCCCATTTATGTCACTTGGAGACAGACTAACAAAGTCTTTGGCAGAGTGAATGCTACGTCCTGCCCGTTACTGAATAGCACTCACAGACAGGCTTCATTAATCCACCACAGACACATGACAGCACCGTTTATGAATGGACTGGTTTTGTGCTGCAGTTTCAGCACATCTTCCACAAAATTTATTTCTCCCCTTAATTTCTGTCTGCAGCCAGGAAAAAAAAAAAAGCCAGCATTGAAACAACAATCATTTGAGATCTTGAGAAATCCTTACCTTATGAAATTTAAAAAAAAAATTAAAAATGAAAAAAAAAGGTTACATTTATTCAACAATGAAGCTGCAGATTTGAAAAGAAGGAAAGAGGGCTGGAAATGCAAGTGTGAAAGCACCAACACATACTCTAACTGAGATGCAGTGTAGGAACTGCAAGCTTTATGGGAAACATTTAAAACAATTCAACTTCACATTTAAACAAGAGGAGAGAATGGAACAGAAAATTAGACAAGTGCCACTCCATTGAAGTATCCCCTCGCCTCTTGGACTTTAACCTAGACTTTTCCTGGTTCTAAACTTAGCCAGACTCTAGAACAACATCACTTCTCCTAGGGGAGGGGGAAAAAAGCATACAAAAAGCCACACTAAATGAAAGGGTAAAAGGATGAGTGTTTATGTAGCTCCAAATTGAGACCTTCTCTTGTATATATTCCCATCCTTGTTCTTTAAATGCGGACCAGCAGACTGCTTTTGAAAGGACTGGGTGTGAGAGTACAGTAACTTACATCAAATCAGCTGTCCCTGAGCACCAGACACACTGGAAAACCTCTCTGAAGGAGATGCCCACAATGTGGACGCAGGAGAAAAAGAAAAGGTGTTGCATAGTTTCTAAGTCCTCCCTCCTCATCCTCTGAAAGAAGTCCACAAGCAGAGGATGTTGCTTTCCAAACCCACAGATCTCTATGATGAGGAAGACAAGTCTACCCACGTGTCTCCTTAACACCAGAGACTTCTTGCAGAAAACGAGGCCGATGGAAGTCCAGCACACAAGGCCAAACTCAACACCAGCCTCTACAGCCAGCTCTGCTGAGCGTCCGCACCGGCTGCCACACGCACCCCTGCCTCCGGAACGAGGCCGCCGCAGCTCCAAGCCATACTTGTTATATAACTTCCCAACCCAAGAAACTATTAAAAGAAAGAAAATAAAGAACAATTCCTATGACCAAATTTCAAGCTTCAGCTATTTTGCTGCAATCTCATTCACAAGTCAGCTTGCATTTTGCTGTTGCACGCACAAGTCAGTTCTGTCCCTTTCACCTCTGCTCTCCCCAGGGCTGTGTTATCTCCAGGAGGACAATACTTGGAACAATTCCGAAGCAGGTGTCAATTTTCTCAAGTTTATCTGCAAGTGAAGACATTCTGTAACCTTCATCTTCAGTAGGTTTACATCTACACTTTGTATTTTAGAAAGGTTTTCAACACAATTTTGTGGCACACTATTCTACATCAACATGATTCTTACTGTTTAGCTAGTACAGCACCAAAATACCTCATTTTTGAATGAGAACCAGAGAGATGCCTCCAATCTCATGGGGAATGCTCAGAACACGGCCACTTAAAGGCTCTAATGGGAAGCAGAACAGCAGCACTACTCAGACCTGGGGTCCCTAAATGGATGCTGCAGCTATATAGCTAACCGTGTAGTAGTAGCAGCATCTGAGATCCTAGCAAACCTCAAAATGGTTCTCAAACACTTTAAAAACATATTTTACTTACTTCATGCCCCATCTACATCATATTTAGTCTGTTGTTTACAGAACTGCAACAAACTCCTACAGAAAAAGATATCCCCAGATCAGGAACATGACTTTACACCTACACTGGCACTTGAGACAGTAACACTCACCTGAAAGGAATCAAGCAGTAATGGTGAAAGCAGAGTTACCAGTATAAACACCCTGCAGCACAGGTCCCAGCTAGGGAACACCTCTCACAAACCTAACGAGCAGAGCTATACTGCAAGAAGCTCACCAGGGAAATAGGGCTAGAGAACACAAAGAAATGGAGAATGAAAGGCTGCTGAGAGGAGAGATGCCTTACAAGCACCTTTGTAATGCATTAGATCTTAAGACTGCACGTTTTCAATTGACTGTACAGCTTCCTGAAAAACGCTACAGTACTGGAATCAATGGTTACACATTACACATTCTGACAGTCTACATAAGCCTTTCTAATAAAAACTAATCAATTATCCCTAGTGAAAAAGGCAGGGTGATTCAACATGAAATTAGTGTTTTCAATTAAAATGGAATTTTATATTCACACCAAACATATGCCACATTTCACACTGTACTTCTGTAATAAATTTGCAGTTCAGAACTTAAATGGGTCAGTAATAATCATGCACGTGATATAAAAAATTGAAGAGTGTGCCCTTCAGCTCCAATAGCATATTGACACTAGAATGCAAGATGGTATTAGCTTCTGGAAAAGGAAACAAAATAGAGTCTGACTTGCCAGCCATGCATGCTAGAAGAGAGTAGGCTCTACCCTTTAACAGCTCAGCTTGTCCAAACTTACTGTTTTCCTGCACCCTGGCCACGAAGCCTGTGAGAGGTATCTGTGGAGTCAACTGAGGCATAGGGGGAGGGGGTGGAGCAATAGAAACTGGTAGCAACACACACACCATATCGGGAAAGTCAAATGGAAAAAGGAAAAAAAAAAGGGAACAAACAAAAGCAGCCGTCAGTAACGAGGACCACAAAACAAAGTATGTAAAGAACAACAAGAACACACACACACAAGAACCTTCTTCAAGCTTGTGTTTCCAACAAGGCTGAATTCGTGGTTAGCCAATGGAGGATCAAAAGCAAAGCATGCCCGTGTTTAGCCAGGTAACAGCCTGCGTGTCTGGAAGCTCACAGGGTGCGTGTGAAGGTTCTTGCTCTGTCACACATTTTGTGTGCTTCACCTGGGGAGCACATAAAATTGAGCTTTTGTCTTGCTGCTAAACAAGGATTACTCAATTTAGTAGTTATCTTTTCAAAGTGAGCTACTAGAAGTAGAGGTGATGTTTCACAGGATTCTGGACTCCTTCTCTAAAATGAAAGTGGAGCGCTGCATCAAGTGCAGCAAAGCAGCACTGACACAGAGCAAAGGCAACACTTTTGCAAGGGGCACAATGTTCCAGCATCAATACTTCACATTCACACAGAGAGCACCTCCCATCATTGTGCTCTGCTGGGACAGGGGTAGTGGGCTAGCTTACTGCCTTTTTGTTTTTCTCAGAAAAAGGGACCCTGTTGCTTGCTGGTAGGAAAAACAGATGGGTCTAGAGCAGAGTGGAGCTTTACTAAGTCTTCTCTGGTGAGAGGGCACTCAGCAACCTAAAAGGCTGGTAAAGGCTTCAGCAGCTCCAAGTGGTTACACGAGTGCACAGAGCTCCTCAGGAAGCACTTGCAAACTCATCTTCTCTGAAGTATGTGCCTATCTGGCAAGTAATGAGATGTGTGACAAACCTGTGCTCAGAGACCCCAGCCTGACAGCCCAAATGTTGAACTCTGCCCTGCACAGGTAGGGAAGAGGAATGGGAGCAGTAGGGCAAGCCATTCAAACTATCAGCTCTGGCAGGATCACTCCCCCTTAAGCGCAGGGAATGAAAAGCATAAAACAAAACCCCATCCAGAAACTCAACAAAACATCAACTCATTTGTTTATACCATGTCCCTTCTCAGTGGAATTTCTCTTGCACTGGAGCAGAGAAATTCCTGTGAAGGTGGGAATTCAGCAGGATAATCCAGTTGGAACCAAATTTGAAAGAGGTTCTGTACTTCCAAGTAAGCAACAGTTTTAACTAAAGCTGTAACTAAGATTAATGTTTGATGAATTAAAATGAAGCATTTAGTTCATTACAAAATCAATAATCAAATAAACTGTATGGGATAAATGATCAATAAAAGCGGGAGAACAAACAATGTCTCACAAAACTGAAGTAACATCTAAGAAAAACCAGAGTATTTGTTAGCATGAAAAGTAAAACCTTAAGGAAACATGGGACCTGGGTTTAATGTCAAGACAGTAGCACTAAAAAAATAATCACCAGTTACAGAAACAGAGGAAAAAAGTTTCAAGTAGCAAAACACACCCATCAAAATACTGTTTAAAAAATGTAGACCACCAGTATTTTGAAAACACCAGACAGGCTAGATTAAGAAAACAGCACCTGCATTTGAGCAAAAAATTGCTTTGGACAAATGTAAACGTTCAGAAACAGTGGTGTGCACAGCATTTAAGACAACTGAACTATTCCCAGAAGTAAAATCCTGTTTATTTAATGGAATGCAACTGTTCGAGCAGGAGGGAGTTTCTGTTGTTATGGTGAATTAATTTGGAGGAATAAGGATGTGGAGGAAAATGAAATGCTAGTATGGGTGAGCAAGAGTAGGAGGAAAATCAGGTTTGGAAAAAAGAGAAGATAGATACTGTGTCTGCATCTAAAAATGCTTTCTGACAAATGTAATACTTGTAAACTACTCAGAAAACTCTTCACTTCAGTATTTCAAATATTTTAAAAGCATTCTTTTCTTAAGATAAGTACACAACAGCAAACACTGGTCCAAAGAGATCTTGAACCCAAACATCAGCATTTCTTTTCAAAAGAAATACTCCTCTGAAGTTTAAAGGGTTGGCATTCTGAACACTACCAAGAAAAAACATTATACAGCTACCACTCCTCAATGTGTATTTGATCAAAATTTATGGAAATGGCAAGGAAGAAGTTTCCTGATAGAGCTTTCTACCAGATCATTATTTTGCAAATCTTTCTGCAGTGACCCTTGACTGCCCTTTTTGGGGTAGGCAGGCAGGAGGCTGCTAACTAAAACCTGCTCACTTGCCCATGGCATCCACCCCTTCCCTCATTCATCTCCTTCTATACTCCTACTAGTGTGAAAGCACAGAGAAGTTGTCTGCTAAAAGAGAGAGACTGAGCTCTGTAACAGTCAAGCTTAAAGCTAAGAACAAAGGAGAAACTTGGAATCAGGAAAGGATTTAAGAAAGAGACAGGGAGGAACTGTGTGACAGGAACATGAGCATTGTGCTCAGACAGTATTCTTTTGCCACTATCCAAATAGTGGGGGGCTGTACTACAGTCATATTAGGTCTCCTGCAAAAAACCCCTGGGTTTAATTTTTGTTCTCCAAGCACACCTGAAATGCCAAGTATAATGTGCCTACAATTAGACAGGCAATCCTAATAATTTCTTGTCATGAGTAACAGCAAACAAGTCAGAAAGGAAAACAGTATAATTGCATACAGTGCAATCACTGTACAATTCCAATATGGTTTTTCTTGTTTGTTTTTCCTTCTATTTCAGGAAAGAAAGCAGTAATCTCATTGATGCTTTTCATAAATGAATTAAAATGCCATGCATGCTTTTACAATCATTTTGCTCAAAACAGTTTGTGATTTCAGAGCTCAGCAGCTTACTTGAATTTTGAGAATAAAGAGGCCCGCCATTAACATGAGGTTGAGCAGAAAATGGGGCAGTCACAGAAGGATTCCGTCTGTATCCACCAGAAGATGCTGAAGAAGTGGTAGAGTTGTGTCGCGAGATTTGCCTGGTCATTGTGCCATACTGGGAACCAGGAGCTGAACCAGGAGCAGCTGAAAAGCATTAGCCAGAGGAACCAAGGAAAAGACTTAAGCAGAGCATTACTTGGGATAGAATGCAGAAAATAGAAAAAGTTCAGAACATGGGAAATACTTGATTACAGTTCTCCAATAATTTAAGGTCAGTAACAGGCGATTAACAGAAAAACAAACATCCCCATTACAATCAATGAGAAAAAACACACAGGACTTAAACCAACACTCATATAAAGGGCATTGAGAAATTCTGAGAGTACTTTGAGAGACTGGATTGGACTGGAAAATTGAATCCAACCTTCCAACTCTTAAGTATATCTCAATCATATTACGTGCAATAATACCCTTTATTAAAAAGCACACAGAAAAAAATCCACATTCTCCTCAAAACAAATGATTTCCATTGCAAACCCAAACTTGCTTCCAATCTAATATACAACACTGCTCTAACAAAACAGTGAAACAAATGTCATGAGCTTCAGACATCTGGCACATTTATCAATCATATTTGCTGGTTGTGCTTTTATATTGATGGAATTTGCACTCACAAATCAGAATCCCGAATGCCAGCTGACAGAAAAAGATGTCATTCATCCTTCATGATAAACACCCATATTTACCTTCCACCTACCTGCTGCACATACTTCAAGGTTAAAAAAACAGTTTAAGTTCTCTTTCAGATTAACTTCTGACAGACAGAAAATCACACCTTGCAAACTAATGAATCTCACATGTTGCAGTCACATGAATCAATGCAATTCTTAAATGCAAAAACTGGTTTGCAATAAAATGTTTTGTGCTTTTATATACACATATCATATAATTATATAATACACAAACAGCGAGCAGTCAGAAGTTTGCAGTCCTGCAATGCTATCCAAAGTCACTTTCACTTAACATTTCAGTAAAGGAGAGTGCAAAGGGTTATGTGGGTCAAAGCCTCCAAAGCTAGTTTCATAACTCAATCAATTAATTTTGTCATCAGCCTGCGACAGGAAAGGGTGGGGTATTTTTTTCCTGTCTATTTTGAAAAGTACTACTTTTAGATCCCACCCTAACTGCTGCATGTAATGCTTGAAGCAATTTCTCAAGAACTGTTAGTTCATATCCTCAAGTCTTCCAGTTTGACACCTGCCTGCAGCATTGTGGAATCAAAGCCAAGCCACTGTGACAGACACTTGTGCTTTCCAGTCACCTTATGCTCACAGAAAAGACCACGCACATCACCCTACACATAAGCTACCATTTCTAAGCCAGAGTGCAACTGCTGTGACTTAGTTTCTGCTGCAGGAGTCACACAGCCTAATACCAATATTCAAGCTGATTCTGAGATCTTATAGATCAGATCAATTGGATCTTAGCTTAATTGGGAGCAGATTTTAAGCTACTAGCAGCCCTTTTCTCATACCTAATGCATTTAGCTTCAGAGGCTTTAACCACAGGAAATTAGTGGAGATTAGATTTGTTGAAAAAAACCCCAAAAAATCCCAGAATTGATTTTTATAATGAAATCACGTAGGTCCCACTACAGAAGAAAAATCACCCTCACTAAGTTCATTAGGAAGAGATGATTATTGATTATGCAGCATGACTGCAATCACTTCAGCATTGACAAGTCTCACCTATCAGACTGCCCATCGGGAGAGGTGGAGGCAGTGGTGGTGCTGGCGGGGCTCCAGGAGGAACAGAAATGTGTGCTAATAAAATAGTTTATATTCCCAATTAGGCCATATTATTAAAAGTGAAAAAAAGAAAGTACAGGCACTTGATAGGCTTTCCAAACAAATACGGAAATTCAACTTCAGTTAACTAATACAAATTCAGACCCTGATCCTATCCAGGGTTCTGTACCCGCCAATCTTTATTCCCATTGACTTTTATGGGATGCCAGATGATAGTAAGATTTCATGCCTATTTGTACCACTGCAGGACCAGAAACACCTGGGAAAGGAAAGCCTACATGTGTATAAGGAAGCGAAGACCTGTCATCCAAGAAACAGAGAAATCTCTGCAATAGCAAAATTACATTACACCAAAACTCCACTATTTTCTTATGCCTTATGGGCTTGCAAAACACACAGTAAATAAGTGACTAAGCTGGTTTATTACTGAGATAATAATCCTGCCAGTTTATAATAAAGAAGGACTCTACTCAATCTCACCATTCTCCATTCTTAAACACAAGGGAGTGTGCCTCCAGCGCTGAGAGATCCCGTGTGGTTCTTTCACCACAGATGGCAAAGTTAGCAGGGTATTTCAGAAGCCAGGGTTTCCCATTAAACATGTACATAGTTGCTGCTGCTCTCAGGGCATCCAGAAATGCCAAATTGTAGACACGCATTGAAAACTACAGTTAAGCTTTAAAAGGACACATTTGTCTTTTACTCCCCCTGTACACCTTTGATTGTCTTGTAAAAACATGGACCAGCAAAGGCGTTTTAATGGTCCATTACTCAGTAACTGATTGTCCAGCAACTACTCTTGGTAAAGAATTAAAACTGTAGACATCACTCAGGACTCAAATGTGACTTCCTGAGTAGGACTGCGCTTCAGGACAGTTTCTACCCCATTGTGTTTAGTCCAAGTCCCTCTGCAAACACTAGAAAGTAACAAGCAGCCTCAAGTTAGCATGGGAGGAGTCCCACATACCTGGCCCGATGGTTGGCGGTGAAGGTGTAGGCACGGCAATGGGAATGCCAATACTGCTGCTTCCACTGTTCTCTCGACTGCCACTTCCTCCACTACTGCCACTACAAAACAAAAACACAACTATTAGCACAGCATCTCCTACAGAAGCTTATCAACAGTCACGCTTCTTGTGCGAGCTCTGCCAGCCTAACTCAATTACAGACTGTTGAAATACTCCCTATTAAATGCCTCTGCCTTTACCTACAGTTGCATACAGATAATCAAGTCTGGATGCATTACACTCCTAATAAATGGAATTAGCTAAGCTGATAAACATCACTATGAATAAAATGTGCAATTAAATGCTTCAAAAAATAAAAAGGTAATCAACCATGCAAGTTCTAGGCAATGGAGTAACAACTGCAGGAGTAGTTCAACAGCCTAGTAATAATTGAAAGTAGTATGCTGGGGCTGGAAGACTTCATTGCTAAACTCTAAATAATTATTTAAGATTAATTATGCTGTCAGCTGAAGGAATATTTCCTCTACTCGGAGCAAAAGTTTAGGTTGCTAAGTTTTTAACTGAGAATGGACATGATAAACCAGCTGGGGTGGGGTGTGCTTAATTTTCTGTATATCTAACACTCCCCACTACCCATGCACACACCTTTTGTGTACGAGAAGTTTGTTTCTAAGACAGTCTGAAAGGTAACAACACAGCCAGCTCAAAATTTGTCTAACTAATGTTACATGATATACAAATCAGAGGCCAGCAATGCAAAACACAGTGAACTACTGGATAACATTTCTACACACTTCAGAGGCCGTGACACTTATTTTCTTTGAGGAAGCTGAAAAAGAATCAAAATTGAGGTAGAATCTGTCCTTATTCTTATCTAAGAGCACTCCTTAGTCCAAGTCTTGAATTTACATACATTAAATGGATAATGTAAAGGAAACTAAGCAGAGAAGATGTTTTAAAGCCAAAACTTCACTTTAATACATCCATGTTAATTGAGAGTACTCAGTGAAGTTCTAGTTTATTTACCATTCCTGGATAGCTACAAATCAGCCAAGAGTTAAGTGCAAATCATTCAAATATATCTCTTTAGAAAATAACGTTACAAAAAAGTAAATCGGTGATCTGAAATGGAAGCCAAGATAATTCCTTCAAAATTAGTGTTCTGTCTGCTGAAGACCTTGATCTTGTCACCATGGTTGCAGCTGAATTTCTAACTGCAGCCTACATAAAAGAAGATCTTGTGAGACAGGAGTAAGGAGCATTCACAGTAGCCAGTTAAACAGACTAACAAGATCCTCGATGCAGCGACATTTAGAAGTTATTTAATTCCGACAGTATTTCATCACCAACTGTGTCTAAAATACTCTCTCAGTCCCTGCTAGTGACCTACCATGTTTAACTGCCTACTGGGAGTTTTTAAAAAAAGAAGAATATTAAGGAAGAAGTTCTCTAAAAAACAAGCTAACCTTTTACTTCTAACTACATTGAATTCTTTCATCTGTTTTTTCCCCTGCAGTTTGAAGCCTGTGATAGAAATCAAATTGGAAAAAAAATGAACTCACTCAAGAGACTCAGAGAAACATTTAGCCTTGCAATGCAAGAAAAAAAAAAATTTAAAAAAGCCACACTCAGAATATTGAATATTAAGGCACTTCTTCATGTTAGGGAAGTCAGCAATGCAGCAAAATTCTGTTGATGCAGTGGTAAAATAACTCACCTTTTTGCCTTTCAACAAAAAGCTGAGAGGCACAAAGCTTCGAGGTTTTTCTGTTACTTTAGTAAACATTGGCTTGCCAGGCAGGGAAGACTTACTGTGGGAAAACACCCTACCTGTGTGTTCGTGGTCTCTGGTTCAAGGAAGCTGTCCTTCCTGGACTGTGCTGGCTGCCCAGCCTGGCAGGGCTGGTCATGTAATCATTCGGGACTGTTGGCGGTTTAACTGGCTCCAGGGTTTTGTAAGGAGTATTTCGTCTGGTCAAAGAAAAAAAGATTTGAAGACAGAAAGATAAAGAATCAGAAGATTAAAAGGATAAATAAGTGAAGTTGTAAATCCATTTATTTTCTAAACTTTTCATGAAAGATCACTGCAGTGACCCACACCGTGCTATATTAAAATTCCAACGGGCAGGGTAGACAGGTCACAGTCAACAGCCTAGAGTACTCTTACATAGATCCAAAAGTTAGCCTACAGCACATAAACTGGTCAAAAAAGCCTAAGCGAAACTTACCACCCAAAATACATTATTTGAGCAACCTAACATACAGCAGCTACATCTGCATAACACTCTGGGGTTACCTGTCAGCACATGACAAATTTCCGTTGTACCAATTTCCTCTTCCCTCCCCCCACTTCCCTTCCCATCAGAATCCTTTCCAAAAGTGTTCTTGGCTAAAGGTATTCATCTCATTAAGACATCAGCAGGGCTGAATCAAGATTCACAGAACAAGTGACATTTGCAATCACCAGTGCTTTTCCTAGGAGCACTGCTTCATGCAGTAATCAAGCAATCTCATCTCACATAAGCAGATCTGAAAGTGCCTCACAGATGAGCTTCATTGTCTCCATTTTGTGGCCCAAGAAAGCGAAGCCCAGAGAATTCCAACCTAGCAGACTGTGTCAAGTCAGAAATATAACACGGATCTTTCGAGATCTATTTACCAGGCCCATTACTGCCATAAGAACAGTGCATTTATTGTACTGAATCGCAGAGCTCTTCATTTCTCACCAGTAACAGAGATCCATTGCACAACACAGAATTTGGCAATGCATCAGACCTAAGCAAAACCAAAAATACTGAACTACAGGCATTTAATAATTTGTTCAATTACTGGTTATAACTGAGTTGGTAAGTTATACTGCTTCCTGCTATTTTAAAAAACTTACTGTCTTTCTTTCTACATTATGAAAAGCAACAGTACTCAACTTACTTTTCAAGGTTATTTCAGTTGGAAGCACATTAACAGTCTTCCCTGCTTATCCCTTCATTTGGTAGTCTTTAGATCTCTATTGCTTACAACTGGAATACAAAATTTCTTTTTTTTTTCACAACTGATCTCTTTTGGCAGATCTGTAGGTGGTGACACCCTGCATATTAAAATCATCTAGAGTTCTTCATACAGACAAGCTAATTTACAAACACTACAGTACATAAAAACAGTATTTCCACATTTTCTTTGAGATGTTTTTATAATAAGTTTTTATAGATGTGAGACAAAAACATTGTTTCCTGACACTGCTCGGAGCTTCTCACCTCGCTGTCCCCCAGTGTTTCAGGGTGATGCTGAGAGCTCTTGCCACCAGGGAGAGCTGCAGGGAGCCCAAGGCCTTGCTTTGCTCCAGGACCCTAAAGGAATAACTTCCACTACTCCCACCACATCCAGCTCCAGCAATTCACTCTTTTTTCCATGGTACTTCCAACCTGAGCAACCAATGATTTCCACAATCTCTCCCTGGTACGTTGAAGAGACCCCTGCTTACTTCAGCCTCTTCTGCTTTTCACTCTGTGTGATTTCCATGCAGGATTCCTCCCCATAATATTCCTTTAGATAGTCCTGCCTTGGAGGGACAAGCTGCACAACAGGCAGCACCTACTTAGAGGCCGATGTTACAAACTAAGCTCATTCTGGTTTTACATACTTATCTCTGTTTTCTGGATCAAAGGGAGAAGAGTAGCATCCTTGTGGTTTCTAGCGATTTTTTCTGCATAAATTAGGGTAAGTCATGCCTGTGATATTTCATGCTTTGGCAGAACACGGCTGCTCAAGACAAGAACTGTACTTCCTGAACAAGAAGGGCAGATAGAAATCTCTTACAAACCCACATTATTCCTCCCCCTCAGCCAACTGCTGCCACTTGTCAAGCTCATCTGGAAATGACATTCAGCTGATTAATCCTTATCAGGCATCAGCTACGGCAACCAAACAGCTCTGGCTTGTTCAGGGGGGAGCATTAGAGAGAGGCAGCTCACCAGTACATCAACGCTGCTGTTTCACTAGCAAGCATCCAAGAGGACATGAAAGTGCTACCCAGGTTCCCTGGGCTGATAAACAACTCTCTCAGCTGGGATAAGAGACACAATTGGAATACTGATTTCATGCCCCTGAGCAATGGGAATTCTCAGAAAACATGCTGAGGAAACCTCTAGGTCAATTTCTCCGTGGAATATGCAGCAAACACTACCACCAAAGCATCAAATAGGGATTAAAAATCACTAAGTCTTCAACAAAAGGAGTTGCTGCTTCTGATTTTCCTTGATCATTGCTCCTGATCTTCATCCTGTTCTGTCTCATTATTCCTCATTTTTCCAGCTTCCTGCCTCTCTGAAACAACATACCTGAAGCCAACACAACCATGCCAGCCAGCTTTACAGTGCGTCAGTCCCCCACAGTACAAAGGGAAGGCTGAGAGGGACAAACAGGTAGAAGGTCATTTAGGATGCCTTTTGGAAGATGTTGCACAGTTGGACAGACAAAACCATATGGCATTTGCACCGAGCTTCTTAAGTATTAATGTTTTGGTCTCTAGCAACAACTACTTGCTGGCACACCAAGATAAGCAGATTTTACTCCCCACAGGTCCACAGCAGCAAAACAGATGCAGGGAACTCTGCTCACAGTGGGACTTGGGAATAGCAAAACCCTTCCTCATTTAAGTATAAAAATAAAAATGCACAAGCCAGCAAGAATCAATGTTGCCACTGTGTTCACAATGCCATAAATTTTGCTTAGATAATGCAACAAATACAGCATGAACAGCCACTTCATAGCTCTCCTAATATTGAGAAATGAGTAGACAAGAACTTTACTAGTGAAGCCTTTCCCCCAACTGAAGCTAAAACTTTAAGATTCTTTTCTGTCACAAGGGATTTCTCCCCCAAAAGTCAGGAAAAACAATAGCCTCCTCATTTACCCATACCCATACTAAATCCTTACCCATGAAAAAAAGTTTTTTCAAAAAGTAACCCTGAAAACAAGAGTCAATGCAGCTGAAAGGGTTTATACAGAAAATGTTATTGTGATGATTTTTTTTTTTTTGCTAAAGGCAATCAGAACTGCCATCTATCCATGAATTTAAGGAACACCAACACTGGCACAATTAAAAATTTCTGTTACACAGGAGGGACCAGGCAGTCCATTCTTACCCCAGAGTTCCCCGGCCTGACATGGGAGGACTTGGTGGTTTTTGTGTAGGCGGATTTGTTCTTGACAAGGTGCCAGTTCTTGCAGGCTGGTTATTTCCATGCTGAAATAAGGGAAAACATGATTTTATTTTTATAACAGAGCAGCTCTATTACTGACAGCTTCTTTTTTTTTAAGTGTAAGAATATGAAGTGAGAATTCCCAGACAGCTGTCAAACAGCAAGTTTTCAGCTACACACGAGACAGACACCAGTAAATACAGAGTCTAAACACAAGTTTAATGTTATTTTCACTACAAATTTACAACAGACATCAGAAAGGTAGGCAATTGACAAGTTCATGCACAAATGTCTTCTACCATTTTTTTCCTTAAAGGGAAGCCACATTTGTATTCATTGCTATTTGGATGTTAATAATTTAAATTAAACTTTAACACTGACAGTACAATACAGCCAGCGTGGCCCAGAATTTCTCGATTTGTCCCTGCTATTTGACTAGCAGAGTCATTCAGGTTGTCTGGGAAGTCTCCTGCAAAAAATGTAAGTGAAGGGAATCAAGGCATCTACTGAATTCAGAGCAAAGCACTATATGTGTTAGAGAAATTAATGTTTCTATGTATAAATGCAGATGTCAATGTATCGCAGATATATTGACACGCTAAATGCTGTAAATGAAAAAAAAGTATAGCATGTTTAATCTAAATATCCTATGGAAAGCAGAAGAGAGCGTAAGAGAGCGCTAGTTTTCAGTTTTAATGGCTCTGCAGCCTCTACTATCAGTCACATGAGGCACTGTGGTTCAAAGGAGAAATAACACTTCTTACCTTGGCTTTTAGCCACTTAACGTTGGCAAAAAAAGGGGGGAAAAAGGTAGAAATTAATGGCAGATCCATCACAACTGATAGGACAGGTTAAACTAAAGATAATCACATTTTAAAGAAATCATTTGTGTCTACTTATAATTAGCTCATCCCAGTACACTACGAGAGATTCTGCTGTGTCAGTTACTGAAAATTCTGTGTCTGACGAAGTGACCACAATAAAAGCACTTGTGTCAAAATTAAGTTTAGCTAAGCTTTGCCAGGTATGTCTGCCAGCTTTCTCATGGGCAATAAAGGGTGGAAAAGCCCTCTGCTGACCATTCAAGTCCAAAGCCAGATCAGTGCTATTTCAATGGCAATATGCACTTAAGAATTCGTTCACAAAACCACAGTTTCAGCAATATGCACAGAATCGATAGGCCTGCTGCTTTGACACTTAACCTTCCCATGTTTTCAAGAAATCTTAGCTGCTGCATTGAATGGTAAATAAAGAAAAGGGAATTTTCAAACAGGATGAGCAGCAGCGCCTTTCACCTCTAGTTTATTGATTGAAATCTGATTCAAGGCAGCACAATGCTGGCTGCTCAAAACTGTGTTGGCAGGGATATAATGATTGTTATTCTGAAATTTTAGCTCTTAGAATCAAGTCATTATATGACTCCACTGTATCATTTTAACAGCCTTCGTGATTGCAGAGGAGAAAAAAAAAAAACCTTGGCCTCATGCGGAAAATGTAACTTTTAAATAAACTCAAGCCAAGTTCTTTCATTTTTGGGGGGAGCAGGACAGGAGGATAAACACTCATATTTTTGAAAGGGTTAATTTCACCAATTAAAAAAAAAAAAAAATACAAACTCCCAAAACAAAATAATCCCAATGCTTTTTTTGAGGTTGTTCGGAATTAAACTGTTACTTCCAGAACGAGCCTTCTAAGGCAGAGGATTTCAAACTGTGGTTTGCATCTTCTCCTCCTCCTCCAAGAAACACAAACTGGTTTAAAGGCATCCATGAACTCAGTAAAAAAAGTAATTAAAACATTGTATATTGCAAACATGCATTTGAGACTTCTGACAGGGTCTGCAAAACCAATGAAAAATAGCTAGGGTTTACAAATCAAATGAGGTTGAAAGCCACTGCCCTTAAGTTATTCTTATTCCAAGAACAGGAACATAAATCCTGTTCCAAAATTCAGATGGAAGTTTACCTCTGGTAAGTAAATTTGAAGGTCAACCCATTTACTCTGAGCCTGGGCAGAAGTTCATCAGCAGAGTTCACAGACATTTAAACCACCTGTATCCCCACATACTTATTTTATGGATAAATAGGCAGGTTCAGCTTCCAGGATGCCAGAGTACTCTCCCAAGTAGTATATTTTTAAAAACAGGTCTTTAGCAATGGAATTTGCTTTCTCTTCTCACAGGAATATGTGTCCCTTCCCCTTACTTCACCAGCTACCAACGGCAATGGCATAATACAAGGAATTTGTTAAAGGAGACCAAAAAATGAAACTCTTGGTTCTGTCCTTCCCCAGCAGACATAGATAGAAACGTTTTTGAAGTCTTAAAAGGAAGGGTGGCATGGTTTCTTATCCAGCCTCTTACTACTAAATTTGCCTGCCTCAAAAATATAAAACCAAAAAGCTTCCTTTCTTTCCTTCCTTTATGCAGTGTCACTCAGCATTTATGGCAAGTACTTCCAGCCCCCTCCTAATCCCTGTTAAATTCTGCCTTCACTGCAGTGACAGTATGAACATCAACATGTAGCAATGATTCAGTTAATCTCCATCTTATTTCAAACCTTTCTACAGCTAAGTACACTAAACATTTCTCTGAAGTCCGACAGCTCTTGACCTTCATTCCCATCTCTAGCACTACATCAGGTGAGCTTCACCTCTTTTGCTACCAGCTAAACAATATACAGACAGATACACACTTGATTGTTCAGAAGAATTAGAAACTGTTGTTATACAGCTTTCTTTATGTAAAAAGGTCTGTAGATGTCCTCTCTGTTGCTGTCAATATAAACAAGGCTCATACAGGCAGGAAAACAGAAGGCCAGAACACAAAAGGAACTGGGATTCACATGGGAGAGCAACTTCTGATCCAAAAGACCTAAGTAAGTAAGGGGGGAAAGCAAATGAACCCAAGCAAGATGAACCATATGGCTATTTAATCATGGTTAACAAGCTAATTAATTAGAAGAAGACTTTTTTTTTTATTTATTGGCTGAGCTTATGAGGTCAACATTGCTGCACTTCTCGGTCTGAAAACCAAATGTGATGCTTTCTAAGCAATATAAAAAACCTGCTTGGAATTGAGAACACTTTATGCAGCAGGGTCTAGACTCAGTGTGACTTGAAGAAGGTGAAAAAAGACAGCAGAAAACCAAAAGCAGTAGCAGGTCTGTGCTTAATGCATGTGCAAGCATCTCTCTACAAATGCCTCTAGGCCAGCCAGCCTGCTGGCAGAACATGACTGTCACTAACTGCCTGATCCACACCCGGAAGGTCAGAGCCAGGCAGGAGGGAAATGCAGGGCATGAGGAGGAGAAGTGGTAGCATGCACATGGTTCACAGCTTGAAGGGGGAAGAGACTGTTCTGAGAGGGTATAAAATAAGAGACAGGAGGTGCAAAAGGGAAAAAGCTTAGTCAAATGAAGAGCATCACTGAGAACTCCTGCAGAAGCTGTGAGGAGCATGATTCCCTTCTCCTCCTGCTGCTTGTATTACTGCACACACAGGAGACAGTTTTCAGCCCGATACCAGCATCCTGGATGTCACACATCAGAAGAAAAACAGTCTGCAGGCTTGCTGGGGATGCTTGTGATGCTGAGGGTGAGAACCAGACAGACCAGGACGTTCCCAGAAAGGAAACAGGGTAGGCAGCAGTATTGGTTGGGGTTTCTTGCAATGATACAGCAGATCATGTTTTAAAGAAGCAAGTCAAACAATCTTGCCTTTCCAGGGAAAACCCAACAAGCATGTGGCAGTCCTGGATAAAGCTTTAAGGGTTGTCACAAAACTCAGAGAAAGAAACCACAGTCTCAGGTTCGAGAAATAAGAGTCAATGCTGCTGCATTTCCAAAATGTCACAGCTAGGGCAGTGACACATCCACAGGGTTTGTACAGCATGGGACAGCAGGCTGGCCTAGGACTGAGCACCAGCAGTGGGCTGGAAAGGAGCAAAGCAGTTAAGGCAAGGGGCAGAACAGGTGTTTGCAACAGCCATGCAAGGCATTTATCAAAGCCAAAATTGAGGCTGCTCCTGTAGCTGATGCCAGGAATTCAGAGGACCTGGACTTTAGAACTTGAGCTGTTGGTTTGGAAGGACAAACAATGACTGCTAGTACCAAGAGACTTATTTGCTTAAGGTAACTCTTTAGGCAGTTCCAGCATACTCAGTTCTGGTAGCCTAAAGAGTACAAAAACACCTGCTGCCAAAGGCAGTACTGCAGGTTGACTGAAGTCAAAGGGACAAGACCAAGGATGGCATGAAAAGGAAGGGTGTGAGGAAATCAGAAGTACCTACTGATAGCCAAAGGGTGTCCAGACATTGAGAGACTCTGCTGGCTGGCCTCAGGAGTCAGCTATCTAACTGTTTTTGGTAGTTTTCATGCCAAGTAACAAGTCATGGGGGAACATGAGTCATGATTCAGGGAACTATAAAGCTATCATTTGAGCTATAAAGTGTGCTTGGAAAACTAGGGGTAGGGAGGCTTGCAAATAACTCATTTATGTGAGCAAATTTATCTGTAAGCACACAAAAGACCACCTGCACACAGAAGCAAAATTCTTATCAAGCTGATATTCAGCAAGTTTCTCCTGCATATTTTGTCTATGAACTCTCCAATTTCAGAGTGCAGAAACTTCAGATCTCTGTGCAGGCTGGTTGTACTTCCCCTGCTGTATTCACTCATTATTTCTCTGACTCCTGAATTTGAAGAGCCAATTTCACTCTATATTCTGCCATACCTAGGATGACTGAAAGAGGTCATTAAAGACCACCCAATATAAATGCTCTTCAATGGAAACAAGGATTTAAAAAGTGTGCCAGTCTGATCTCCATTAATAGTAAGTATCTGGCAAACTTGGAACTTATATGCATAGGGTCTCTAGAAGATATAATCAGCCTAAGATCTGTTAGCTTTGACCAGTAAGCACAGTCATCAACCACAACAGAAAAAACCCCACATGGTCGCTCTTGACTCTTTAGTCAACCTCCCTTTTACTTAAAAAGGTACTTCCTTTATTAGTCATGGGAAAATGTCCCTACAGAAAGGTAGATGACCATAAGACCTTTTGAAATGCTATTATGTGTGTGCAGTTAGGCTATTTTGTACAAGATTGCCTTCTGTCTCATCAATGGGGCAGTTCTGAAATGCCACAAGGTGACACAGTCAGAGCAAGAAAAGCAGAAGCTGGAAAGGTGCTTGTATATGAAGGTAGGGGACTCTTGAAGAAATGATACAGTAAAGCACCAAGCCTAGAACATGGTTTCCTTACAGAAATCAAGATATGGAGTTTGGTAGAATACATAATCAAAGATGTTGTTCAGCAGGCAGACTGTATGTGGGTGTCAGACACTCAGGGTAACACTTCTGCCACACTAGTTTTGTGAGGTTTTAAAGAAATTATTCCTGTGTCTCAATTTTCTTATCACAATGGGTCAGAAGCTTTTATTTGTTCTTCATTTCCTTATAGTCTATAGTAAAGCAGATTATTTTGAGGAAATTAAGTTTTCAAATTACTACTTCTTTAAAAATTGCACATATGTAGGTATGTCTCTCTTCGGGGAAATTTAACCTCCCCTACTAATATTTGCAACCTAGTCATTAGTCTTCTGTTAATAGCAACCATGTAGTTTGTCAGTATTGCTTCTCTCCTTTATTTCTTTTTCTTTTTAACTTTCCAATTAAAAAGCATTAGCATACAAAAACTTGTGGATGATAGACAAACTTAACATTGTTCTCTCAGCTCTCAGTAGTCTTGTTAAGAGAAAGATACCTAGATTACTGCTTTTAAATAGTTCAAGATTTTTCAGTTGAGTTGGTGACTTTGAATCTAACTACAATAAAGTAAGGCTAGTATAAAAAAAAATTAGAAAATAAAGAGACCTCAAAGTTTAGTGTTTCCTTTGCAAGCTGAAAGGCTTGAAGCCCACATTATATCAGATGACACTAGGCACACTTCTGAATTTCCAGTAGCAAGTGCCCTATGGAAAGCACACTGTGTTAATACTCATAACAGAGTCATTGGAGCTGGCAACAGGAAGTTCCTTTTTCCCCCAGAGAAGCATTCTTTACCCTACAGCAATATTTACTGTTTGGCCGTGACCCCAGAGGGATGATGTGACATTAATGAAATTGGCAACATGACATCCTTTGAAGCGTGAATGTCTGACAGAGGCTGGTAAGGGGACAAAGGCAGCAGCAGCTCCAGTTCAGCATCTGTAATCTCACTTGGGTTTTATTGGAGTGAATTATTTAAAATTTAATATTCCAGTGGTTACACATAAACAGTCTTATCCTAAAGGGTAAGTAGGCACAATTAGGTAGCCTTTCACCCTCCCAACAGCATCTCGTCTGCATTTTCATTTTGCACTGACACAGATATAAGCATAAGGACTGCAGACAAGTAGGACATGCTGAGAAGCACAAGGGTAAGAGCAAGACTCCCTTCTCCAAGCTTAGTGTTTGTCAAGTTCTGGCCCAATCCCTACTTTAAGGGAGTCCTTCCAACTTCTATTTCCTTAAGAAAGATTTCTGAATGCTTAACTCCTGTTTGACTTTCTGGGCTCAAAAGCTTCTTACAGCTTTCATGTGCTGAAATGCAAATTTTTTATGGTGACAAAATTACAATCTTTTTCCTTAAAATAAAACTGAAAAGTTATCAATCTTCATATACAATTCAAGTTTGGTTTTGAAGAACTATTAATTCCATAAAATAAATTTGATCTAATTACAGCTATTAGGCATTTCAATTAGGCATGTATTCAACATTTTATCTGCCTTTACCATAAGGCATCATCACTTCAATTTCCTACTTAGCTGCCATTTTACAAATTGCTGCAATTCCACCTGCCTTCTATTCAAAAAGAAGATTATTATAAATTCAAAGGCCAATTTGAATTTGACTTTTAAGGGCAAATTTAAGGTTTTTAAAGCAGCTTCCAAGCTTCCTCCTTCTCCCCGCTCTTAAACTGAGGATTTTCTGTATGAGTAATTGTGCTTGACCTATTTATTTGCTGGCACAGTATTTTTTTTTTCTTTCCTTTCACAAGAAAAGGAGAAGAGGAAGAAGGAAATGTTAAAGTAGCCTCTGCCTAATAATTTCAAACCAAGCTCTACACAGGAAGGTAGATAACGACAGTTACTCTTGTTTACGAAGAATTACTTTAGCTACATTCCCCTATGCCCAGAGGGTGATAGCTGAGCAACCACTTAACAGACCAGCAAAAATGCTTCCCTGTGTGTTTCTTGGAGCCATCAACACATATTTGTGTTGCAAAGGAAAGCCTTCTTGCTAGGAAACCAACTTTAAAAGCTCTCCTGATTTTGACTGAGGCTAGCCTTGGCTTCATAGGGACATACGTTAAAAAAAGCAATTATTGGAGACATTGTATCTGTCCCTGCAAAGGGAAGGGGCAGGGAGTGCAGCAGCGGAGGCACTTTGGGGCTGCCATGGAGGTTTCAGGCTGAAGGAGAAAGTACCTCTGTGATCCTAGGATGCTCTACAAAAGCTTTTCAACCAAGAACATGCTGGAGGAGGAAACAGCATTGCCTTCCAAGGAAGTGTCTCCCATCAGTCAGGAAACGTGCTACAGAGAGCAGCTGCTCACCCATCACTGCCACCTCCACCCTCACCTGCCCCCACAGAAACTGCTGCATGCGTGTGAGACAGAGGGAGGCATGCAGAGCCCTTCTCCATGCCCCAAGCACATGCATCTGCTTTTGCATCCTTTCCACACAGCCACAACAAGCAGAGACAAACACAGAAAATGAGCTGTGAGTATACACAGGAGGTGATTTTGCATTTGCTCAGATGGAAGACGTATGGTGAAGACAGCATTTACCCTGAGGATTACACACCTCCCTAATTTTGTTATTCAGCTCTGTGAGACATTATTTTTAACTACACTTCTCATATGAAACAATTCAGGATCATGCCATAAAATATACTGCATATTTAAACAACATTTTTCCTAGGATTAATATTTAAATAAATAAAAGCAGAAACAGGGTATAATCTAGTCTGTATCTTTGATTTCTCCTCCCTGTATTTCTCCTTTATGTTTCTTTATCAAATCCTACACCACAACAAAGTCCCATTAACAGCAATAAATTGCCATCTACAAACTTTAATGTGTTGTATAATTTTTATTTAATACTTAAATGCCAATGTATATGTTGAACTGTATTTTACTGACACTTGCTACAGCAGAAAACATTCAAGGATCTGCAAGTTAGTCAAACTGACAGTTGTTCTAAGCAGACCTCAAACCTCTTTTTCTCTAGAAAAACATGGTTTCTAAGGCCTTATTGGACACGTTGCTGTCCAACTTGGAGTGAAATCTTTGCTTAGGAAAATAAGACTTAACAGAGACTGAAGCATCTTCTAAGACCACTCTGGACAAGAGAAAGTTTATAATTCAGTTTATTGTATGCTCTCCCATAACTGTAGATTCAAGAGGCAACTCAGATTCTCAGCATCATCTTCCATTTGTGCTGACTTCCAACAGGACCTGATCCAGCTTCTTACGTTGTTTTGGTTTGATTTTCTTATAACACCACTACCTACATCTAGGTGACTAAGTAAGCTACTTCCTTCAGAGCCTTGATCTGTGTCACACTCTTGGAACCCAAGTAATAGGATGGCTAAAACATTTAATTGTGTCATTCCCTAACTCAGCACACTCTTTTCAATAGTGTCTCTAATGCATGGCAGCCACCTTGAACTACATACCTGAGGTCTGGCTGGCAGTTTATTTCATTTGTGTAACAAGTCTACATAAAAATACCAACTCTTTCATGCCTTTCACAGTTGTAAAAAAGACTTAGGCAAGTCACTCAAAGAAACAATATCAAGATATAATTTGCACCTGTCTTGTAATTGAGTTGGTAATTTGATTGTTACTAGAGGCTTTTTTACCTCCGAAAAGACCAAGCTTTTAGTATAGAATAAACCACTAACATTCAAAAAAAACCCCATTACTAAAACCATTCCATAAGAACTGCCTAGAAATGGGTAAACAGCACCTCATTTCCACCCACTAAAAAAAGAGGGTCACATGAATAAAGACACCAGAACTCCCAAACACAAATAGTGATATTGGAAAATGCAACAGCTAAGCCTTAATAAGCTCAGCCTTCCTGGATGAAACAAGCTGTTTTGAGCCTGCACAACGCGAGTAGTTCGGCAAAGCATCAACTTCAGAGACTAACAGTAATTATTCTACTTTTAAAGTCTTCTACAGCACTTGATCCCTGGGGCACTTAAATGCAGAAACCAGTAACCTGACATTGAATTCCTGTACTCTCTATTCATAGAACATTCTCCTCAACTGCAGGCTATACTGAAAAGTCATCCATTTCTCTGACTCCAGTGTTTCTATTTTATAGCAATTCAGAACATGTCTGCCAGGATTCTACACAAGACTTATTCATCGACACTGGCTCAATTTATTAGTGTAAAGCAATCCTAGGAGTTACGGGTTTAATACAGGTTCACCTACAAACAAACAAAAAAACCAGGTAGTCTAAAGTCACAACATTAATTCATAGTCTAGAGCTGTCATGGTATAGAATTGCTTTCTAACTTGTGCTGGAATTAGACTCCTGTGAACATCTGGAGGGCTACCATGAAGCAGGAGGTACCCTGGTACTCTGTTGTGCCAAGTCATTCTGAAATATCTGTCCCTTGAGCTCAGCGATTCAAAGGGCACAGGATGGGCTGATACAGCTGCACAACTGACTGACCAGAGCACATCAAGCTCTAGAGGTTACACAGGTTTTGAATAAATCCCATCCAAGAGAAGATTGTTGCAAACTGAATGTACCTGAAACGCCTGGTCTAGAGGGATACAAAGGTATTTTCTGTAAAAAGGGAGCAAATGGTGTTATATTAATTCACTCTAACTATGACCATTTCAAGAGAGGTAGACAGTAATTTATCAAGGCTTTTATTTAGAGAAAAGGAAAGTCAGGCTGTCCAATGGGAGTAAGACATCAAATGGCACTGAGATTTAAATGCAAACCACCAAAAAAACCCACACCAACCAGCCAATTTCCCTGTAAGAGATGACTTCCTTTATTTCTTTAGTTATTGAGAAAAATTGAGTGGCAGTGACAACTTAATCTAGAGGAGGAAGTAGTGATAATTTTTAAAGTCAGTCACGGCTTTTTTGACAAGTCATTAGCCTAAGACCATGAGCCATTCTTCCCTGACACTGTGACTATCACTGACAGTCACAAGGTTACGGCAAACATTGCTCAAAAAACCCTCACCGTAAAACAATCCATTTTGTTATGGAAACGTTTGTATGTGGGAGCGTATCACACCCATAACCCTTCCTATCATAAAGGAACTAAACATTTCAGTATCAGCAACATTCTGCCCCAACCCTATCTCCTGGCCTGTGTTACATGGAGTCCTCAAGTGTCCAGGAGTTCTTACCTTGACGCCATGGCCAACATCATCCAGCACCGTGTAGTCTATAGGTTTTCGAATATACCTTACAGGACGTTCCATGTTCGCTGGTGCTATAATTTTGTGAGTTCTTGATGTGTTCTTATTGGTCGTCAAAATGCCTATCTCTCTGCGAGCGACCTTTTCTTTATGGATGTCCACAGTCTAGATTAAAAACAAGAAAGTATGGGTTTCTTTAGGCATTTGCTATTTTCTTTACAGAGCTAGCTACATGTTTAGGCTTCACTGTTAGACAAAGAGTCTGAACTGAGTTAATGCTGCTGGAAGGATGCCAGTTTATTGATGAAATTAGTTTAATCTACACGAACCTTGTTAGAAAATTACACCTTAATGAAATAACCAATATTAATAATAAAATTACAATTATACATTACTGCTTCGACACTCCAAAGACACTATGCAGACACAGTCCTTGCAGATTAACCCTCAGCATTCTTATGACTGACACTGGTAATAAATTACTCCAACTCCACAGCTGGGAAACCAGGACAGACAAGCTAAGCAATTTGCCCAGAGTCCCAGAGGGGGACTAAGCTTGGGAAGTCTACACGGTAATTTCTTTCAGCAAAGCCATCAGTGCATATCGGAGTGAGAGTCTGCACAGGGAGGGACTAATTTCAGCACTGGGGCTAGTTTCAGTCATACTGCAGCTTTACTGAAAGAATAAAACAAAGCTTTAAAGATGCAAGTAAAGGAATATAAAATATGCTGCATTTTATTTTTTAAAATTAAAAAAAAAAAAGAGACAAAGATCAGTCCAGCAGTCTGTGAAAAATCAAACTAAGCTTCACATAATACACATTCTTCTACATGCAATGTAACCACTGCTTAAACCCTAGCTGAAGGAGAACAAGTGCAAATCAAGCACTGGATGCCATAGGAAGTCCCATTTCTAGGGAGCCTATTTCAAGATTCAGGGATTGAATGTACTAGTTCAAGTACCTACTAGAACCTCAGGATCTCATTGAAGGAGATGGCATCTGACAAAAAAAAATGCCCCTCTGAGCAAAACCTATCAAACCACCACTTTATCCACTGAGGAAAATAAATCTTAGTCTATAAGCATCAATTCCTCCTAGAAAGGCTGTCACAGACAAAAAACATTGAAGGTTCAGGAAGAGACAAAAATCCTTGTCATCCTAAATCCTGCCTCATTTAGGTACATCTCTAGAAATGGTTTAATCTAAAATGAATGTTGTGATGTGCAAGGTTTTGTTTAGTGAAGCAAAGTCAAAGATGAAGCACAAAATTAGTTGATATTTCTACTTCTATATGAGGCAAGATGAAAAAAGCAAGATTAGTATCCAGGAAATGAACATTTCTAGGAAAGCCAGCGTTCAGCATTCACTGTGAAATGTCTTCAGCTGAACTGTTTTTTTCATTAACTGGTGCACATGCTCAAAAAATCTTAAATTCTCAGGACTACAAAAAGACATAAACCCTTCCTTAACAGTTTTAATAGATGGCATTGCAGATTACAAGCAGGAATACAGGTAGAGAAGCACCTAAAAGCAGTGATACCAAGCAAGCTTTTTTTCACAGCTTAAAGCTAAATAACAGACTATTTGTAACACTGCAAAAGGTTCTTTTACTTTGGAAGCACACAGAATCTTAATAGAAATAAGAGTTGTAATTTTCCAGAGCAATGCAAGACATTAAATGTGTATGTCTGCATTAGCTTATTTGGAATAAATTCATTAACTATCTCGAGAAAACTTTGGAACAAGCTTTATTGTTCTAAATGCTCACGCTCTGAAACACCCTCGAGTCAGGAATTAAAAAAATGCCTTTCCAAATGAGACAATCCTATATACATCAAGTATTTACCACTACATCAGTATCAGATAGCACCCACTGCACCCACATTTTCTCTTACAGCCCATTTCACAGATGATAGAACGAAGACTAAAGAATGAGACTAGCCTAATTTTTTCAAGTGCAGCTATTATTTGTTCTTTTCCTTTTAGAGACTAAAATGCACATATTATTTCTGCCTTTTTGTTGTTTTCTTGATCTTGCTGAAAGAATTATATGAATGCTGTGCTACATGTTCATCTCTCCCAATTTTTCTGCACAACCTGAACCTCTCTGTTCAATTATAACAGCAGGTCTTACACTATCTTACAAAACTCTTTAATAATAAGCAACTCTTCATATTTTGCAATACATGAGCACTGCATAGGAGAGAAAAAGAAGCAACTTAGAAGTCCCCTGAATAACATAGCAATTTAGGAGGCTGAGAACATCAATTTAAAAAACATACAACATTTCAAAACAGGGTTTTTTAAAATACGGATATGTCCCTTGAAATAAATCCATGCTTCTAGTTCATCCTCACAAACCAAATCTGTTGTTACTAATAAATTCATTTTTAGTTCAGTGGACGGACAAAGATGCATCTTTATACTAAGAGTTCTCTTAACATTGATAGCAAAAGAAAAAAGACAAAACAAAACAAAGCCCTTCAGAGTACAAAAAGATGCATCTTTTTCTAGCAGGTAGTCCATGAAACTGACTTTTCCTCCCTGCAATGGACAATGAAAATTCCGTAAGTTACTGGAACAGAGGATAAGGAATTCCAGGAACAGATGCTGTACCATACATGCTTTGGAAACTGACATAAGTAATATAGCCAACAAATTGCTGTTAATGAAAAACCTCTTAGAACAGGAAAAGACCATATATTAATTTTATAATTAATAAGACAGCTTATCCAAAAGTAAGCATTGAGCAGTGATTTGTAAAGTCTTTGCATGAATTTCAGTAAGGCAAAGAAAGCCAAAAGAAGAGTATCTGTACCATAGTGCAGGGCCAGCAACAGAGCACATATGTAAATCCTGAAGGGCATTCAAACATGCCTGTGCAAGAGACTAATTTGCTGTTCAAAGTAAACGAGACTTCAACTCCTGCCACATCTGGTACACCAGAAAAGCAAGGCAGGGTTTTACCCCTATGCAAAGCAAAGGCTCACAGCATATGCTTTGCCCACAGCTACAGGCTGATCATCAGAGCTACTAGACAGCATCTTAATTCTTTAAGAAATTACTGGGTTTTTTTAGATCTGCACATGATTAAGTCTTATGTGAACATTATGCAAAACAAAACACACAACAATTGGTCATTCTTCTATTTCCATTTATATTTGCGTGATGTTCATCTGGAAGTTTATTGTTTTGTCATAGGCAATGTTTTTCACTTTCAAAAGATGAAAAACTCAATACACAAGCAATTTTCAGTAGGACAGCAAAGCTTTCCAGCCAGTCAACAGTTAATTTCCAAGAAAGACAAGCCACATATACCAGGTAACAGCCAAAACAGACCATTCTCAAAGCTCTGGTCACACTTCAGTGTTCGTTCTGACATGGTAACAAGACAGCTAAACAGTGGTTAGTTTGTGATTTCATGCAGAAAACCTACTTTTATGTATCAAAGATGGAGAGGAGCAACGTATGGCTAACTGGCATGGGTTAGCACAGGTTAACAAGCACTTGCAAGCAGTCAGACCAGCTTCAGATATCTTTGGCCTATGCTGAAACAAATACATAACATAATTTAAAATTTGGTGAATAGGGCAGGGATTTTCACTCCTAGACAACATAATCCAGTGAGACAAAGCCCAGCTTTATACTGTTTTGGAGAAGAGGGAAAATACAGTCCTTCCAAAAGCACAATGTGCTTCCTTTGGGAAGCAAATTTAAATGAACTTGTCAAACAAACCCCTTTGCCGTTACAACTGAGTGCCAGGGACTATGCCAGCTAATTCAGAAGCTTGGAGGTTGAAGGAGCTGTTAATTATTAGCTGCCTCCACTATCTGTCTTCTTCAAACCATATTAAAAAAACCCCCAACAATCAGTTGAACAACAGGATGTAGAGTTAAATTTTAACTGTTTGCTTCCTTAGAAGCAGCCTCAAGGCCAAGTGAAGCCATGATACAGCAAATAGTTGTTCTTTTATTATCCTGTGCTGCAGATACCACTCTACCCATGTGCTAGAGTGTGCTAGCCCAGAACAAACAAATTACAATAAATAGAGACTGAAATATCTCTGGCCAAGCTAATACTAGGATATCTAAACATTTTAATAAAGCTCACACACATGGGGGTATTGGTAAGAGAAACAATTCAAAGCTCTACAATCTTTTTACTCCTCAACCACTGCAATTCAAATTTATGAGCCAGATACTTGCACAGCTACCACTTCTCTCACTAAATGCATACACAGCTGTGAAAGAGCAGAGAATAAAAAGAATAACCTCGATCAAGTCAACTCCACTAACCAGGCACCAACTTCAGGCTGTCCTGAAGGACAGGACTCCTTACACTAACACCACAAATTTACACCAAGCAAATACCCTTTAGATTTGTGTTAAACAAACTGATATTGCAGAAGTGCTGTGCAGGAAAACTCCACTTCTGGTTTCCTACTCTGCTCCTCCCCAGTTCCTCAGGAATGAAGCTGTAACAGCACACACTCACCTGACAGAGGTAACAGGAGAAGCACTGTGTGGTGATCCATAGCTATCTTTCCAGCAACCTGGAAAAAGCTGCCGGGCTTTTGGGAAGAGCAAATGCTAGGGGAGAGAACAGCTTCCTAGCTCTCAACTGTGAAAATGGTGGCTATCAGGTAAAACTCCCCAAAAGAGAGACTAAGATGTAGGGTAGAAAGTAACAAATTAAAGAATAAAACAAACAAAAAAAGCCCACCCCAAAACAAATAAACAAACACACACTGCCAAAAAACCCCCATTCACCAAACTCCTCCCTCCCCCCAAAACTCAAACCACTACATGAGTTTAACAAAGAGCAAAAAGTCACTTCAAGGATATTTCCTTGATCTTAAAAAAATCTAACACTCAAACACGTAAGACCAAAAAAAAATCCTAAGATTACACCACCACTTTTAATGACAGCTTTTCAGGCCATTTCATGCAATGCTTTTAAGAACTTTCACATCATACAAACAAATGCCCTATGCCACACAGAGCTGCAAGCCAGCAACTTTTCAACTTGTCCCTAAACTCACTCAGATAAGAAGGAATACAAGATCACAATCCACAGGCTTCCTTAACATGCCAATTTCTCTAAAGCAAGGAGACAAGGAAGACCAAGCAGCTTATTATTGGCAACAGTTTTCTGTAATTTTGACATTGTTTCCCTTTTTTTACTTTTTCAGTTTGTGGTTAAATATAGGGTTGGGTCTCTTACCGACACATTATTTCAGGCAAGTAGAGCCCTGATTACAGGGCATCAGTGCTGTACATACCTAAATGTCAGCAGAATAGATTACAATTGCTTTATACAAACAAAACCCAGACATAAGACATATCAGCCATGCAAGCAGCACGACCTGCTACCGCTTCCCACCCCCATCTTCCTTCTGCACTTGCTGTAATTACATGTCCTGAGCCTCAGCAACCTGTTCTGCACAAACTTGGTGTTGTACTTCCCCAAAGGAATCTGCTCCACACCTGAAGTCCTCTGTGCACTTTGGGGCACCTCAATGCAAGGAGGACAAACTATCAGAGCATGTCCAGAGGCGGGTGACCAAGATGCCAAGATGGTGAAAGGTTTCAAGGGAAAGCCATACAAGTGGCTGAGGGCACTTTGTTTCTTCAGCCTGGAGAAGTGAAGGCTGAGGGGTACCCTCATCACAGCAGACAACTTCCTCGGGGGCAGCGCACAGGGAAGGTGCTGATCTCTCTCTCTGGTGAGCAGCAACAGGATATGAGGAAATGTCATGAAGTCATATCAGGGGAAGTTCAGTCTGGACATTAGGAAAATGTTCTTCACTGAGAGGGTGGTCTGTCACTGGGACAGGCTTTCCAGGGAAGTGGTCAGGGTCTCAAGCCTGTCAGAGTTCAAGGAGCATCTTGATGACACTAAGTCATATGGTCGAGCTTTAAGGAGTTGGACTCAATGATCTTTATTGGTGCCTTCCAACTTTAAATGATTGTATGCTAAACACTGCATCATTGAATTCCAAGTTAATGGAGAGAACAGTATTTCATCCATTCTATACCTGAACAGGGAGATTCTCTTAACCAAAGGACATTTCTGGCAATGTAAGACAAAAGAATTGCTTAGGGAAAAAACCCCAAGACCTCTAGTCAAAGACAAGTCAATTGGAACACTAGATTTGATGTATCACATCACAGCAATTCATCAAATATAGTACCTTCTTTCAGCAGAAACTGTGCCTGATGTGACACAAAACACTGGGCAAAGGCACAGGTTTCAGACTGAACCTCGTCAATACAACTATGCAATGCATGGGACAGTGAGGGGGGCAGGGGCAGAGGAAGTTCAGTTTCCTTCCTCGACCTCCGGTACAACTGTCTGGATCCCAAGCTTACTTCTTCACGTTTCAATATGAAAGGTAGTATCTGTTCTACTGCCCACAAAAAAAATCAGTCACAGCTTCAGATTTAATTGGTCATACATGGCAGTAAAATATATATAGTTAAATGTTAAAAACTTTATAACACAAACAAATATTTTCTGCTACAAGTTCACCACCCAGACTATAAAGTGCAGTGTTAACCAAAGGAAATGTAGCTTAAGAAACAAACACTAAGGCGCTTTTGGCATCCCTTAATAAATAAAAACAACCCAAACCTTCACTCTTTGCAATCTGTTCCTAAACCCAGCTTTAATATTAATCCTTACTGTCATTCTCCAAAACTACAGATTTCATTGTCTTGCTATATAATTTATACAGTAAGCCTCCCTGAAATGAAAATAAACTGGTGAGACTAAGAATATCAACCTGTTCTGTCTTAGAAATACAAATTTATTCCATTACTACTTCCAGAAAGAAAGCATATTTAGTAAGACCTTTTAAATAAATGAGTTGTGGTTGAGTAATAGCACTGAAGAGACCTGGACAATGCACATTGCACAGGCCACTTGCAAGGAAGTCAGTGTGACCTACGAAAAGAACAATGAAATCCCCAGCTTTAATTAGCTCAGTCAGACAGCTAACTTCTTCAGTGGGAGCACCACTTTATGCTGTTATTTTGTAAAGAAAGTTCAACACAGGGAAATGTGAATATATTTAAACTGCAAATAAATATTCTACAGAAAAGATCAATTATGGGTTCAAGGCGCATCAGGCATGAAAAAACACAAGTGAGTAGTTTGGGGTTTTATGACATCATGTACAATCAGATATTTACACAATGTTACAAATTATATATTTTACTAACTCTTGATGAAAGTGCTAATTACTCGAGTATTTGACTTGAAACTATTACATATTTTACATATGGTCTGATTGCCACCAAGATACTGTTCAAGAAACTCAAGAAATTTACCTACAGGCGTAAAATAGTTCCATCTCTAGTCCAGGAGAGTCCAAGCACTAAGCAGGCCCGGCCTCATAGGCCTGGCCTCGGGAGACACAGAGAGCAGAGCATCAGCACAACTGGCATTGGTCACCCTTGTTTATCACTGTGCACACACATTTACTCCGTGGGGATCTCCTCCAAACTATGAGGCTCTACTGGTGTTGGGAATCGTAACTGTCAATTCCATAGAGTAGAAATTGTTTGAATATGCCAGCTGTGACCATACCAACTCAGTGACAGACCAAAACTGGTCACTTTGGTGAGCATTTGCCTCTTCTCAGTTCTTCAGCACAGACATCTGGTTAAGTTAAGCAACATATGAGAAGCATATAAAAAAGCTGAAAGAAACTTCAGCTGAAGTACTGCCCTGTTATCAGGGACTGATGGAGTCAATCCTGTCTCTAAGGTAGAAGACTGATGCAACCTTTTATCATGCCCAGTTAGCCATCAATTGTGTGAAATTCAAGTCTCTAGTTAGCTTTGAACAGATTTCATAAGAAGGTACCATACTAGAAGCTTTCTATTGGTTATCTTTCACAACAAAAGGGGGAAAGGCCTTTCTTACCATTCCCCTCTTCAAGAGATGATTTCAGCCTCTTGGGCAGTAACCAGAGTCAAGTCTGCTAAAGCACAGTCAATTTATCAGTCAGTCCACGGAAGAAACCCAGTACTAGCAACAAGCACCAGTTACTAGAGGAAAAGAAAAAGGGAGATGTCTTTTTTCAATTCCCCAAATTCCTTTAAGAATATAAGGATTTCAGGACATTTTTATTTCACACAAACAATCCTTCAATCCAATTTTCACTAAGGCTATTAGCTGACCGAACACCACTGTCTAAGGTCATTTGAGAATCCTCAGAATATGCCTTTTGAACCTGCAACATGAAAGTAAGGTTTCCTATCACTCTGAAGCATTTGGACATCCGAGTTTCACCTTGTGTGTTTGCTTTGTATATGGTGCTGGTGATGTAGGAGGCAACTGAAATAGATTTAAGAGTTGTATTTCCAGAGCTGGAAACCCAGCAATGTTTCCTGGTAGACTTATAGATAGAAGTTTCTCCCACATTCTCTTCAGCATACAGACAAGTGACAATAGCAGGACAGGCTCTCCAGAATGCTTCATCTTCCCAAGTCCTGGTAAATCCAGGCCTCTTAAGGTAAAAGGCTAGAGGAGCCAGATAAGCCATATCTCATGTAATCTGATATGTCACCTTCCTTTTCCTGCACAGAGGGCTCACATTCAAGAGCTTTTACCGATTAACACCATGAACTAAGGCCATCAACACAGATATATACAGCAACTTTCACAGTCCATATAAAATGTCTGCCACCAGAAGAAGAGGGGAAGGCACTAGAGAGATCACAGGAAAAATAATGAGAGAAATACTAAGTCCCACTTCCAGAAGCAAGTCATATGTAAATGTGCATTTTTAAAATACATTTCTATACATAAAATAGAAATATATATAAAAAATAAAATCATGATGCTAACAATGCATTTTACTAATACCATCCAATGGAGAGGAAGGTTTAAAAAGTGTTGATTGTGGGCCTTATTTTGACAGTTTATCACTATTTCTTCAATTATGTCTGAACACAGATTATGCGTCAGTTTAATCCTATGGAGCTAGCCCCTGATTTAGAATTTAAATCTTTATATATACTAGCAGTTTTTATCAGATTCTCCTAGCAATTGCCATCAGCATAAAGCAAACCAGATTTCAGCAACGTTCACATAGATTTTTTTTTTTTCTAGGATATCAGGACAGTTGGAGGGGGTAAATGGTCAGGGAGTGAAGTACACCATAGACATCCCATTTACTCAGGCCTGTTTGCTTCCTGTATGTTTTTAGAATTCAGAAGCACAGAATGTAAAACCATAATGCACATAGTTTCACAGCAAGTTTAAGCTGTATTCATTTCAAGACATACTTAACAAAAAAACTGATTCCCGACTGACAGAACATGTGCTTGCAAGTGTTTAAAAAAGAAAAAAAAGCCTCATTAAAATCAAGAAACTGAAAACAAAAGCTAGAGAAATAGGCTCAAAGGTTATTAGCCATAGACGAATAGCCTCACCTTTAGCCTTTCTTCCAAAAGGAAGACTAGGATTCACTGAGAATTAGACCCCAACTGGACCCCAATTTACAAAACACAACCTGTGGAGTGACACATACACCTACACAACTGCACAGGAAAGGAAAAAGAGAGGCCTGTTCAGCTAAAGGATTATTTCTATAGATGCTTTTCAGAGTACCCTATTGTCAAATCTAGTCACACATTCTGCTGGAGAAGCTGAGCAGAAAGGGAACACGAGGCAAGGACAGACCAGAGGGGCTGGGAGTGGGTACATGACATTCTAGGACAAGAATCAGAGCAAAGAAACCAGCCCACTTGTCCAAGAGCCAGACTTGAGTCCATGCCTGATTTTTCTTTCCTGGTGCCAAGTGAAAATGGGAGGACTGCTATGGAGGATTCATATTCATCCTTCAGACAGCACTGGAGGAAAGAAGCTTCTCACATTATTCTCTGAATGGCTACTTCAAGCTCTTTCATGCAAGAGGCTGATCAGACAAAATGGGGCAGCTGACGAAAGCCAGTAGGTCTCACCTGTGAAATGCCACCTCACAGAATTAGGGTCTATGCATGAAAAACATCTTTGGAGAGACACAAGGAAGTCTCATCACAGCCTCACCCCCTGCTCCCCACTTTCCCCAACTGAAAGGAAGATGATGTCAACACAGAGCATAAGGAGGGGAGGTCCGCAGAGTATCTCTGGGAACAGGGAGAGGGATGTGGGAAGCAAGACTGGCAGATGGCAACTGAAAGCAAATGGAGTTTAAGTCCTACAGAGGAAGGGATTTTTAGCAGCTCTAGAGAGGCCCTTGTTATGGAAAGAAAACAGTTAAGGCAACAGTCCTCCCTCCTCCCCGCTGCATTGGTGGAATGCCAGAAGCACTTTGCTAAAGTTCACATAAGCATGGGGGAAATGGAACTTCAAACATCTGGAGTATGGAGGTCAGACAGCGCTGCAGAAGCAGCTGGCCCTGCACGCAGGAGGCGGCTGTCTGCCAGGATGTCAGTGAGTGAAGAGGTGGGATGGGTCTGTGGCTAAAAGCAAGAGCCTGGAAAACAGCAGATTGAAGTTCTATTCCTGGCTCTGCCAGACTTCCTGTGCTATGCCAAGCAAGGAGTTTTGCTGCTTGGGCTTGGAGCTGTGCACCTGCAGCAGCACCAGGAATAGACAGAGTATAGGTGGGCACAGGTACAGGCAGCATTGCCACAGCTGCCTGCTCTGAGCACAGTGACACACAGCGACAGATTGCCCAGATTTCTCTGTCAAACACCTTCCACTGATGTTTTAATTGCTAATGAAAATGCACAAGTGAGTTACAGATCACACTTCCTGTGCTTTGGCAAAACCTACTGCCAATTTTAACCACTTGAGCAAACTAAATGTACATACACCGCAGTAAGAAGTACACTATGAACATTATTCATTAAAAAAAAAGCACAAGCCCTCCAATAACCTGTGATACATGTTTATATGGAGTACAACAAATTTTTGTGTTCTAGATAACTTTTTTTTCTTTCAAATGCAACTGCTAGTTCAATACCTTCTTCAAGAGCTTGAGTATAATAAACAGGTAGAAAAAAATGCATCACTAATGTAGATCTCTGTGGGAAGATACAGAGAAGAAACAAGGTATTTATCTCTACCGGCCTCCTAAAGTCTATGGCTTTTCAGCGTCCAGTGTCAGGAGTGGGGGAAGGGAGAGAAATAGCTTCCATGGTGTTATTCCCTGTCCTGACACAAAATCCCTGATCACTCTAGAATACAGCTTCCAGTATTTGCAGGAGATTCAGCTGTGGCTGAACCCCACACCCCACCACAAGCACTGCACAACAGGAAGTACAAACCCAGCTCTGCATCAGATCAAAACCACAGCACACGGAAAATTAACGACTGGTAACTTGAGTTTCACACTGTACAACAAACACCTTTCTGAATGCCAGTTCTTCTACTCAGCCCTTCCTCTGACCCACCACCTTCCCTTCACCAAGACAGGATTCCAATAAGAGAACTACCAAGGTACATTCCCTCTCCTCCAGTGTTCTACACAGTGAACTGAGCAGACATTTCAATGCCTAACTAACACCAGTTGCTGATTAAAACCAGTCTTTAAAGTGGAAGACACTTCAAAAGAGAAGTGTTTCAACAGTACAGTCTGATGGATTTTTGACAGAACAACATTTGGGATGTGCAGTCATGTTACATTTGTATTCAGATCTAAAAAGCACAAAAAGCAGATAAATGCTTTTGATTATGCAAAGTCAAAATTCCAGCTGTATGCGTGAGTGTATTTCAGTCTGTGAAATTAGATTTTAGTTACTTCAAATTTTTTTTCCTGGGTATTCCTGAAGATATGCATGAGTAAGTCAATTCAGAAGAAATAAAGAAGAAAAAGAAACTAAATATGCTTATGCAAGCTTCCATGTAAGAGTTCCAACCTTTTAAAGCAGCTGAGTCCCTCTTTTCCATACTGGAAGCAATGCAGTTGTCTAGAATTAAACAAAACATACAAACCTAAATACATTTTTGACTGTAGGAAAGCACAACAGAAAGGAAAAATTAAACGGCTTCTTCAGTAGTTTGGACTCACTAAAGATCCACCATGGGAGTAGAACAAAACTGTATGTCAAACGAAAAGCATTTTGTGTGCCAAAAAAAGCAACTTCATAGGAGATGAACACGTGCAATTGCAAAGAGCACTGCAGGTGGCTGAAAAGGAAACCATCTAAAAAAAGCCCATGAAAAATAAACTCAACAGAATTTTCTGAAAGTTTGTCTGAGGTAAGGAGGTGATAAAAAGCTATAGCAATGACAAGTCAGAATGCTTATGCCTGAACAAAAAAAAAAAAAAAAAAAAAAAAAAAA
>VZRS01000476.1:0-84528 GCA_013398055.1 Ifrita kowaldi | reverse complement strand
AGGAAAAAAAAAAAAAAAAGCCCAAAGCCCAGTACTTCACATTTAGCTGTAAGTTGGCAAGTCAAATTGGGAAGAGTACAGGACAGAACCCATGCCAAGAGAAAGTGAGCTAATATTGCTTTAACCTTAATTTATCACCTCTTCAGTGCTTTAGTTAATCAGCTGTAATAGCAAACATAAAATATTTTCCAATAATAAAAGTTATTACATGGATGGGATAATGGATTTATGGTATATTTCAAAGTAATTATTATGCTAAAGAATAACAAAACTCACATAAAAGCTATTCTCATTTATCACATGTATTTACTTGAAAGTGGTCTGCATTAATTCTCAGACACACACTTTTCTTAAAACAAAAAAATCCCAACCACCAAATGACCTAAAACCAACAAAAAAAAAATACACATATACACACATAAATACACAAACAGATACACAAAAATGCCTCTCCCAAGCACTCCCCTTCTCCACATGGATTCAGAGCCTATGAGATGTCTAAGGCTGATAGTTCTAGGAGAGACTGTTTCCCTCACACATAAAACAAGGACAACATATGCTGGAATGATGCTGGGCATCCTTTAGCCACCTGCAGACATAGTTTGATTACAAATCACCCAAGGCACAATGTTACTTCTATCCCTCTTTGATCACATGTCATTTGATAGCAGTGATACAAGCTAGTGGGAGATGTGCTGGTTTTCAGCTGGGTCAGCACTGCACCAGGAGTAACTCATGAGTATTAATTAAACAGCCATCACGTGGCTAAAGGCCACACTATCTACACCACAAACCCTCTCAGATTAGTGCCACAAACACAGTTTACCCTACATGAAATGTCCATTTCTCATTTCCTAAATGTTCAAGGGTTGAATATTCCACTTTGTCCAGAAAAGAACTACTGAAGTTCTGGACTTTTAAAAGACTTTTTAATGAAAAAGTAGGCAAGCTGCTATAGCAAACAACTTTGTTGCAACACTATGAGGTGCTACTCCAATGGAATGATAACCACCAATGGCAACTTTTTTCCTCCTGTCCCCACTGCCCATCAGCAAAATAGGGTGGCAGGAACAATCCTCAGCCACTATAGATTCCAATCCAAAAGTTTTCAGTACACATATTCCACTCTACAGTTCACTTACTACCCATACTACTACTTCCTGCATATTACTGCAGCACAGAGTTCTTCCATGTCCCTTGAATACTGAAACAACTAGATCTGCCAAGTTCCTCACTTTTGTTTTCAAAGACAAATATAGAACAAAATGGTTCAGCTTTCCGATGCAGCCTGTTCTTTCTCAAAGCCCCTTCAGCAAGAAGGTACATCAACAGAGGACAAACTTAGAAGCATCATGAACTTCCCTCAGCTCAAACTTCTTCCAAAAACTGAGTTTCCACAGCATCACATGTGGATGCCTATTAAGAT
Organism: Ifrita kowaldi; assembly: GCA_013398055.1. Taxonomy (NCBI): domain Eukaryota; kingdom Metazoa; phylum Chordata; class Aves; order Passeriformes; family Cinclosomatidae; genus Ifrita; species Ifrita kowaldi. The sequence goes on along the minus strand of VZRS01000476.1, from coordinate 83,102 downwards.
ACTCAGGCAAAAAAGGAGAGTTGACAAAAATTCCCTCACATGTTTCCTAAGACTGTGCTACTATTTTGGATTGAGTCATACAGACTTCTTGCAATTTGGGATATATTAAGTAAAACCAGAAGACAGACAAGCAAATCACAAGCATGTATGATGTTTACCAGTTTAACAGGGTGGGAAGGAAGGGCCAAGGCAGAGATGGAATTGCTAAGGCTGCCCTAATTCTCCATTACCATTTTTATTTCCACACACAACTCAAACAGGAAGTTGCACATTGTTTCTGTAAATGGATTTCCCTTAGTCTCCCAACTCTTGGCCACAACTGATATGAAATACTGCAGTTACATCTGTTGGTAACATCCAGATGACCTCGGAAGTCCCAGCAGCACTTACCCTATACTGAGCCACAACCTTATCCAGCCAAAACATTTTCTGGCTAAGGCAGGGCGCACTGGCAGAGGGAGCCTGGCCCAAGAAGAAACTATGCCATCATTCAGCCCCTCCACCAGGACCACATCGCAGGCTTGTACATGCACACACCCAAAACTGGGATCTTGACTCCATCCTGTGCAAGGGCACCTGAACACAAACACTGCAGCCTGATGGCAGACTAAAAGACAGTACAAGTCTTGAAGAGAAGCCTTGTGCATAGGCACAGAGACACAGGCACACCACTATGTTCCTGCTGCTGAATGTATTATCCTACTATTGCTACAGTCAATTCATTAGACTGAGCATGTGCTCAGAAATTGGCCATTTCCACGGTGCAGTTATTAGCATAATGATTAAATATGATTTCAAACACTTGGGGAGAAGCAGAGCATTAGCCATTGGAGAGGACATAGAGAATGAAGCCAGTCAAAGGAAGCAGCTAGAAGGTTGTGGTTTTCAAGGCCTTTTCTCCAGGATAATTGAGCCCACAATTCAAGGAATAGGGGGCAGAGAACAAAACACTGTCTGTCACAAGAGAATGGCAGGAAAAAGAAGACTGGCCATCTCTTACTATCACTTTAGGCAGAAGTTACACATACACTACACAAATATTGACCAATGAAGTGTTTAAAGCTAACTGAGGAGGGCAGACTGGTGCCTTGGTGAGGGTGCTTCAAACACCACGGTGGGTTACAAGCCTCTGAATGGCACCACAGAGTTTAAAGAAGCAGCTCTAACACTCCACAGTAACGACCACGACGGGTGTGTGCATGACTGGACACTGACCTGTGCAGTGCTGGATAGCTAAACACACACTGAAGAGTCACTGAACGCCTGCAAGAAACCTGAGTACACACGAAAGTGGTGGAGATCAATACTGAAAGTGGTGGGGATTGATATGCTGCTACCTCAGTCAGGGAGGGAGGTGCTGCTGAGTTCCCCAAGAGATGAAGGGGTACATCACAACACAATTTAACAGGCTACAAAAAAGACAGCTGTGCAAACTTCTGTAGACTACCTCCTCCCACTGGTTTGGTAAATTCTGGGGAGGTCAGTGCACTTTTTGGATTTAAACTGTGTATATCCATTCAGCAATGCAGAGTGTGTTTACTCCCACAAGTACACTATATAATATAAACAACAACTACGCATTCGTTTTAAGAACTACCACGACTAAGGAATCTTGGCAAATGGGCAGGAGGGGAAGAGTACACAGGAAAATTATCCAAGTAAGATCTGCAGACTGCTCACAATCTGTTTTCCCAGGATGTTTGCTTAAGTCACATAATTGTTTGCAGAACCTCTGCTTTCTAAAAATGCATTTGGAAAAACTCATTCCATATTTTCTTAAATCAGTTTCTACTGATTAGATGATGCTTTTCAATATTCTCAACGTAGGTGACCTGTCATTATCCAATAATGACCAGTCAGCAGCGCTCTCTCAAACGAATTCTAGGCAAACATTTCACATGAAAACCAGTATTTTAAAAGTTTCTCAAATAATTTTTTTTAAATGTTAGATACATTTAGTCCAAGTAATTCAGCCAGCTCTAGTAGAGAGTACCTCTGAAGAAATATCCATATTGGCTGAAGGACTACACATTAATGCAGCCCAATGAAATGCAGTCTTAAAGCTGTTGAGCTGAAAATAAGATGCCAGTAACTTGGAGTCCTGGTCCCTTCACTCTACTTTTGCTCACATGTCTAGAGGTCTAGAAGTATGAAGCAAGCTAACTGGGAGTGAAGCTTGATATTCTCGCTGCTAGCCTAGGGGCACACTGCACTGCAGGAGGAATTTGCTGCTTAAAGCAGCAAAATCCCCAGTGATTGAACTTGAATTTTGCTCAGTGAGGGCTTATGGAAACCATCCCCCACTTCCTGAGCTTTTTGTTATTTATTGATGTGCCACAGCCTGAGCTCAGAAAAGGAAAAAACTTGTTATTTTAACCAAAGCACCACAAACACCTCCAGAAATTCTCTCCTCCAGTTTTAGCATTTGGATGCCAGAGCACCATAAAACACTACCACTACATCATGGGCGCTTCAACATGGTAATAGATGCAGCACTTCTGTGGCCAGCTGTCATGCTGCCATCAAAATAAGGCACTAGCAGACATATCTACAGGTCTGAATACCATCCACAACGCAAAACCAGATATGCTTAATTGCCCATCAGTTCAGGATGAGGCTAAACCAGGAATTTCAAAGTGGTAAGCCGGCCATCCTCAGTATGCAGAGTGGAACTAATAAAATAAAGGATGACCTGGCTCCTCTCAGCTTACAAGTGATACAACCCTATCAGTGCTGTCTCTTAACATGAGATTAAGAGTGTATGAGGAAACTGAATCAAAATACTGTGACACAGGTAAGGGATTAGATAGTTGAGAAAGTCTAATTTGTTTCAGGCCTTTAGACTGGACTTCTTTCTTTACCTTAATGACTCATAATCACATGAGATTAGAACATTTCTGTTACAACCTGGAGGTTTCTCCATTTCCCAAATGGAGATTGTCCTCAATTATTTCAGCATCTCACTCATCACCACCGCAGGCAAAAAGTGCCCTGAGATGGAGTACTGATATAACGTAATATTTCTACCATTCTTCCACTCTGAGATGCCATAATCTGCCAAGACATACGTGCAGGTCAACTGCATAATTTTAAGTTTCTCTCCTTTTTTTAATTTAAGTTTTAATTATAAGAAATTCAAGAACCATTTACAGGAATAAACAAATTGCTAGTCCACACAAGCTGGCAAGTTATTAGCTTACCACGCACTACCTATGAACTACTAAAGAGCAAAAAATATGTACATTGCTCAAAAACTTCAGTTAACACCTTTTTCAGCCTATCTTAGGAGACAAGCCTTATTCACAGTAGAACTCACAGTTTTTGTCCTGTACTACATCTGGCCATTACTGCATCTTGCTCGATACTTGACTTGACAACACACGTAAGAAAATCCTATAAATGGACAAAGAAGGATCAGCTTCCCAAAGACGACGTTTATCTCCTTTCCAGTCAGATAAAGGTTGATTTGTGGTTTGAAGGCTTATCTTGCAACCTTATATAGCCTAGTTTTGAACACAGTTTAAAAATATTAACTTAAAATGAAAAAAAAAAATCTTCTAAGACACTGAGCTCACCAAGGAAGCAGAATTTCCTACGTTCAAATCAAGCCTTTCGGTCATTATTCAATTTCCTTGTTTTTATATTTTCAAATGATGGCCCAACTGACTTTTCCTGAAGCAATGATATGTTTTTATTATTTCCATCATGACCCCCTTCAACTCGAAGGACCCCATCCTACTTGCTCTCACTCTATATTTAGAAGCCTAATAGCTTTTAATCATATCCTTGTTGCTCCTGGTCTTGACACACAGAGGAATTTGAGATAGCATGACAAGATCAGGTTGACATTATTTCTCTCTTGCAAGCAAGGACAGAGAAGCCAGTTAGAGAAACAGCAAGCCATGCTTCGGTCCTGGTGTGAGACCACACTGAACTGTACCATTGGAGCCACTGTAAATAATCGTCCTAGGACAATGTGTGAGGGCAAGAAGCAAATGCTTTTAGGCATGAACAGGTGAAGCCACAAAACCACTAAATATTAGCACTCATACAAGGACATATTCATTAAATAGTCATAGCTACTCAGCAGATTCTCAAAGAGGAAACAAACAACATACAAGACCCGTGATTCTGTGGTCACATATTACTTACATTTTTATGCCCGTAAGACAGAATTAGGCATAATATTAGGCAAAATTATTAAATAAAGTAACTATTTGTTGGAACCAGAATTTATTATTAGAGAGGAAAATGACACCTTTAGTAATCTATTTTTTGGAATTGAGAAAGAGGCACACATACTTTTATGCTGGTTACTTCAACATGCATAGTCAACATTCCAAATGGGAACGACTGAAACAGCAAATGATGGCCTTAGCTAGTTGACACTCAAAATGTGCTAGTTCAAAACACATTCTGAGTTTTCTCAAAAAATAAAAACCCTACATACAGTATAGCTTTTAAACAAACAAATTTACAGTTTTATTTCCACTACCCCCACAATGCCCTCTCTGTGATGGCACTAGCAGCAGGGTCAGTTAAGAATCAACAATAATCTCCAGCGGAGTAAGTTGTCCCAAATTAATAATGCTCAGGGTAACCTATTTAGGTCTTCACCTGTAAATTTTATCACCCAACACAATTTCACATTTTTTTCCTGTACAGTGAAGGGAAACTTCACTTTGTGGTCTGTGAGGACTGTCCTAGTGATGCAGAGATGATACCGTCCCAGATGATACTAGGGAAAGGAAAGGATACCCACCAGGGCTCAGGAGCCATATAACAAGTGTTTAGTAAGATTAGCATAGTTGGATAGATTTTCACACTACATACACACTTTTTCAAAGTTACAACAAAACAACAAAAGTTGTCCCAGCTTTAGAAGAGCAGCTACCAAGTCATTCATAGACCTCCCATGGACTAATAAAGTGTTCTCTGCATATATATGACCTGGAAGGGGACTTTTACAAGACATGCATAACAGATATCAACGGGTCCCAAAAGGCTCCTAATAAAGTCAAACCAGCAGCAGCATAAAAAGTGGTAGTGTTATTACTGGCTTATAAACACTCATGTGAATCATTACTTGGTTTTCCACCTGCAGATCTCAAAGTTAACTAAGCACTTATGTGCCCCCAGTAAAATCAGCCAGCAGAAAGCACTAAGCAATTCCTAACTGAATGGCACAAGAAGACCAGCCACAAGTACCCAGCAGGATGTGTTCTTGTGCTTGAGTGGAAGCTTCAGTGATGCTGTACAATGAATGCTGCACTCATCTGCTCCACGGTAAGTTTCTTGTACTTGTTTTTCCCCTCCATTTCGCCAAAAAGAGTCAGCTCACCACTACCCAGCTGCCACAAAAACCAACATCCCAAATAGCTGCATTGGATGGCATGGGTACAGCAACTGACTAAATGCTTTGGTAGCTGGCTACCTGCTGTTTTATTAGGCACAATGTTCTTATCACCTCATGCAGTGCATTTATTCAATAAAAACATTGACAGAGATAAAACTTTAATTCAATGTAAACCAGGAACTATTCACATGTGAAGACTGCTGGTTTACTAAGACTTGAAATAGAAGGAAAATCAATTTCAGGCAGCAAGCTAATCAGATGCATCTGAAGAAAAAAAACAAGACTCCTTGGAAAGTCCAATATGTGACTTTATATCAGGTTAGTGACACATTTCGTCTGTGTGGTATATCTTCCAGATATGAGAGGTTTTCATTAAAAAGACTGCACAAACACTGATGACTCCTTTGTTACACAAAATTGTCAAAAGGCCTTTCAGAGTCATGTTCACAGTACTGGGATTTTTGGCTTTGATTTCAAAAAATAAGAGGCTGCATCAGGCCTCTTAATTTAGTATTTAATGAGGTATCTACAGCTTACAGCCAAATAACCATTGAGCAGAAAGAAGGCTTTAATGGTCTAAAACACATTGAAAACTATGCATTCAGACTGCCTTTCTAGCAAACAGTTGAATGGGAATAGGCATATGAAGGAGTTCATGACAGTCAATGGTTATTAAAGTTAGCAACTTTCCCTATTCCCCAAAAATATGTTCAAAACCCTACATTCCCCGGGGTGGGGGTGGGTGGGAAGTGTGAAACAAAAGTTTCTGGCTCAGTTTCTTCTTCATCAAAGCAACTGCTCTTCCCCATCACAGAAAGGCTGACATTGTGGTTGCTGTCTCAAAGGTGTACATAACTAAGTATCATGGGGGGGTGCTTTGATTTTTTTGTTGGTAGTGTGCTGGGGTTTGTTTGGGGTTTTTTTGACTTCATCAGCTGAACTGCACAGGAATTACAGACATCCTATATGAATTCATTTGTGGAGATGAAGGGAATTTCTCAACCAAACAGCTAACAAGGCAACTCTTACACATTATACTACTTTCTGAGCAATTTATATATCATAATATATGAAGCTGATATGCACAAAGTTGACAATTTTCATAAGCAGACAGATAAACAGAGCAAGCACAGTGCAACTTCTTGGAGCCTTGGCCTCTATCAGGAAGAGAACAGGAAGAACAGGATGTGAAGCAAAGGCCACAGAGATAACTGTCAGCACTTTATTAGGAGAGGGAACATCACCCAAGGCAAGGTTAATGTGAACAAAAGGCACCAGTTTCTTGCCATATTTAGAATATTTGTGGCTGCTGACAGGCAAGGGCAGTCCAAGAGAACCAGACAGAAGACATTATCTTTCTAACATATACAACATCAGATGATGCACTAGTTCCTGCTGATACTTTTGGTCTCTACACACACTTTTGGATGTGTGGAAAGGAAAGTTCGGACAGAAGGGGAGCTTACAAGATTTGTAGATATGTGATGGCAGTTTCTCCCCTGACTTTGTAATTATCTCCCCCCCTCACCAATTAGTTCCTATAACTTATGATGTGCTTTTCAAGGATACAAAGTCAGCTTTTAGGATACATCCAGCTACTGCAATGTAATACTGAAAAGAGTCATGGCAGAGATCCAGGGCTACAACACACTCCAAAATAAAAAGGCTTTTCCCAACTCAATGTACTAATCTGCCAAGCTTCACCTTGTGGCTAGCTCTTTAACATTACACTGTCACTACCAAACCAAAGACTAACTGCAGAGACAGAAACAGACTTAAGTACTAGTAGGCTACCGTAACATCACTGCTTTGCTTTCTCTTTGTCAGACCAAACAAGCACAGCTCCTTCAACCTCTCCTTGTAGGCTGCATGCTCCATGCACCACCCATCTCTGCATCCCTCTCTGCTGGACTGTCTCCAGTTTCCCTAAAACACTCTTGAACAAGGCAGAGGGGACCAAAAAAAAAAACCAAAACAAACACAGACCCAGCACTCCAGATGAAATTGCATCACTGCCTTTTATCTGCCAGCCACAGTCTTCCCAAGGCAGCCCCACCAGACTGCTTTACTTGTTCAGACAGCCTTGTGGTGTTGGCTCATGCTCAGCACACCAGCTCCTTTCCAGCCCATGGCTACTCATACAGTCACCTCTCAGTCCATACAAATGCACTTTGGGCCCTACCCTTGGGTGTAGGACCTTGCACCTTGCCCAGTTTCCCAAGGTTTTTGCTGGCTCAATAAGACTCTATGTACTGAAGCTCTGCCATTCAGCATATTAATCACCTTTCCTAATATAGTCCCAGATTTGTTGAGGATATGCTTTATGCTCTGAACAGTCTCCAAAGAATGTTCTGAACAATGTGGGCTCCAGTACTAACCCTGCTTGTTAGCAGCAATCAACCATTTGCTAGTTCTGGCTAATCTCCCCTCCACTTAACAGTCCTTCCATCTAGCCCGTACGTTCTTCAGGTCAGAGACAAAGGTCAGGGGTCTAAGCATTTACTTCTTTTTAAAGAGGAAACTTCGGAGTAGAAGTACCTGGACAGCTCTACTTTGGAAGCACAGTTACCATTAAGAGGATCTGGAAAGGTCTTTTGCTTCCATCCATAGGAATGGAAGATAAAAAAAGTAAAAGTAAAAAAAGATAAAGTAATGTACACTTCATGTAATTGTTTGTTTCTAGGCATGACCACCCACATTCATCAGCAGATTTGTCACATTTTCTACCCTCTTTCTACTTCTTGGCTTTCAAAAACGAAATTAAACTGTGTTGTGATCATGCACCACAATCACATTAATCCAAAGTAAACGCACACTCTGAAAGCTCTTTCCCACAAAAACTCAGTCATAGAGTCCCCACTGTACCTGCGCTGCCTTTTGCCTCTTCAAACATCAGAGACGGACTGAGCATCTAACAGCTCTTGTGCTCCTGTTCCCTGTCAAACACAAACCCTTACAGCCCCAGAACATGTTCAGCAGGGCTTCTCTGAAACCTAATCCACATCAGTCCTGACTGGTAGCTAACCCAGTGGAAAGGCCTTAGTATTTGGCATTGTCTATGTGTGATTCAACACAGGCTACAGCTGTAAGATTCAGAAAGCCTACATCTGCAGAAAGACATCTGCATATCTGCACTGCTGCCTGGACTTCACCTACACAACCACGCCATAGCAACACAAGGCATTTGGCTTTCTGTTTGCATACAGCACTTGAATTACACATGCAATTAATTAGATATGGATGGTAACAGGCAAGATTCTTCTGAACTAATTCCGGGGAATTTTTAGATTATTTTTTTAGTTCTAAAAGCTTATAAATTTAAATGGTAACGAAAGATGGACATGTATCACTTTTTTTTTGCTGAGAGTGATGTTTTCAGAACACACTATTTTGCAATAGTCCCTATTTCGCATTAGAGGAAAGCTTCAGATGCAAAAGAAAAACTTCATACTGAATGTTTAAGGGGGGCAGTGTTTACTAGTGAAAATTATCATTTCTTAAAAAGGAGACTACTGCTTTCTTCATGCTTGGATTTAAATACTGAGCTATTTAAAAACTGTTAATGTAGAGGGGAAAAAAAAGGAATAGTTGATACACCCAGTGCTGTGTCTCTGACATAAACATGAGCACTGATCTGTTTTTTCAGTTTTCAGTTTTGACACGGTAAACAAGGATGTCCCTGTCAACCTCTCTCCTCTGAGAAATCTGGCTGTCCCATCTACATTCTCTTGAACTTTGTGGAAATGAAGCAGCAAAAAATTTATCTTAAAGTACATGTTTAAGTCAAGTGTCATTTCCAAGAAAAGGAGAGGAAGAGATGAGTACAACCAAGAAACAGTGCTGAGTACAGAGAGACGATCACTCCCCTAGTCCTGCTGGCCACACTGTTTCTAAAACAGGCCAGGATGGCACTGGTGGTCTGGCCACCTGGCCACTTGCTGGGTCAGGTTCAGCTTCTGTTGACCAACACCCCCAGGTCCTTTCCTGCTGGGAGCTTTCCAGATACTTCTCCAAGCCTGGAATGCTGCATGGGGTTGTTGTAGTCCAACTGCAGCACCTGGCACTTTGTCTTGTTGAACTTCAGACCTCTGGCCTCTTCCAATCCATCCAGCCTGTCCAGATCCCTCTGCAGAGCCTTCCTGCCCTCCCGCAGATCAACACTCCCACCCCACTTGCTGTCTCTGCAAACTGACTGAGGGTGCCCTCAATCCCCTCATCCAGATCATTGAGAAAGACATTAAACAGGACTGACTCCAGTACCAAGCCCTGGGGAACACCACTGGTGACCGGTGACCAGCTGGATGTAATTCCATTCACCAACACTTGCTGGGCCCAGCCATCTCAACAGTTTTCTACCCAGCCAAGAGCACACCAGTCCAAGCCATAGGCAGCCAGTTTCTCCAGGAGATGCCATGGGAAATGGTGTCAAAGGCTTTACTAAGGTCCAGGTAGACACATCCACAGCCTCTCTCTCATCCACTAAGTGGGTCTCCTTGTCATGGAAGGGGATCAGGTTGGTCAAGCAGGACTTGCCTTTCACAAACCCATCCTGGCTAGGCCTGATCCCCTGGTTTCATGTGTCACATGACAGCACTCAAGATGATGAGTTCCATGACCTTCCCTGGCACCTAGGTCACGCTGACAGGTTTGTACATCCCTGGATCCTGCATTCAGCCCTTCTTGTGTCTGGCACATTTGCTAAATTAATGCCATCAGTGAAGTCTTAATGATCATGTTGGTGGAAAGTATACACTTACTATCTTTCCCCCCTCCAAATCTTGCCTAGCGGGGTAAGCAGGATCCCTTATACCAGAAGGGTTTTCAAACTTCTCCAGAAGACTGACTAAGTCTCTACTTTGCCATATCGAAGCAGCTTGGAAAGGTCAAGTCAGCTTGGCAATGCTCCAAGTCAATATAAAGCATTCAAACCAAAGAGCTGAGCTCTATGTGTACAGCCCCCTGTATTGGGTGTAGTAAATGATCACATGGCAGGTCACTCCAGATCCATGCATTACAGCTGAAAGACAACTTTAACTGCAGAAAATACAGATGCAGCTGGGTAGGTTTTTGTTCTGATGCCTTAGGCTGCTACGTGAAAGCCATTCCTGGAGCTGTTCACTACCTCCATGTGCTCAGAAAAGTGCTCCCTCACCCCACTGCAACTACTCATGTGAAGCCTCTGTGTTTGTGCTCAACAAGAAACCAAAGCCAAATAATTTTTTTCCTACAAAACCAAGCACAATTTCCATTTGTAAAATTAGGCTCCAGTAACAATATAACACACTAGTCCATCACCTAACTTTTCATGAGTGCTTTTTCCAGTGAAGAAGATACACAGCTAGGAAAAATATGGAGAGGCTACTAATCAGGCTTAGTTGTCCAGGGATTTAGCTTAGAATCATTCTGGAGAACATGAATAGTGGACTGAAAAACAGTATGGGAACAGAAATGGTCTGTGGAGAGAAGAGCCACAGGATTTTCTTCCTTAGAAGAACTATCAAATTGTACCTTATTTCACAGAGAGCTGCTCTTTTTTGCAAAACCCAGAATCAAGTAATTGACTGGCAATGCCTCAGATCTGTGTTTCTAGGCAATACTTCTTTCATGGAAAAGAATGCCATTTTGAGAATTTGTTCATCCCCATGCTTTAGTAACACGAAAACATTCACAATTGATAAAGGCACAGGGAAGGACACTCGGGAGATCCCAAAGCATTTAAAAACAGTTTATCGCAGCAATTGCACAGCTGATTCAAGAAAGGCAGTTGAAGCATTTGAGCAGAAACACTTCAAAGCAAATAGCTGAGCTGATATGTGTGCATTATCTGTATCCAGTTTAATTCTACAAAATTAGTCTGCAGAGGTTCATTTATAAGCAAGGATTAGTTTCAGGCAAGACCAACCAGGACAGAAACTACAAGCAAGTGACCTTGCTAAACACTCCTCAAAAGCTTTACAAAGCACTGATTGTTCACAGTCTTTAGCAAACAGTTCATGTATCAGGTGACTCCAATAGCTTTCAGCATAGTGCCTTCAATCCAAGCAGCAAATAGTACCGAGGGTTAACACCTTTTATGCTAGTATCAAACATTTTGGCTTTTTCCATGGTTAGTCATATTAGTGGGCCAATGAGAATTTAACAATAATTGCTTCACACACACACTGAAGCTCTCAAACATTTAAGAAAAGATGTGCTCAGTATAAGAGGGCATCCAATGTTTGGCAAAGTGTGTAGATTCGGTCCTTTAACCAGTCACTTCTTAAGACCTAGTCATAATCCTAGCATCTGTGAATACTTAACAGAACAAAAATCTGTTATTATCTACAGCAATTTCATTTCCTCCTACTTTCCTGTTTCAGTGGCAGGTACTTTCTTTTAAAATACTTCACACAGCTTTTAACATTGTTTAGTTCTCAGCACGTGTTAATCCCACATGCCTTTTTGATAGGTTTGCTACTACGAGGGCCCTTGCACATGCACTGGAATCTTCTACCTGCTGACATGCTTTCGATAAAACCACTGTTGCCATTTCACAGAAAGATGTTTAGAAACCACAACTCTAAAAAAACAGTAAGAGAGGTTAGCAGGGCTGGGGAGGGAGACAGCAGAGACCATAAGAAGCATTTTCTTTCAAGTATTTGGTCTAAGGTGTACCACCAACAGGATGCTGGTTGACCAACTAAGGTTTTAAACTCACTGGCTACACTGAAGAACGTTTTAGGTTGCATCCTCTGCTATTTGTTTATGAAAAATCTCAGAGAGACATAGGACAAAGATCCGACTGAATTTCAGTAAGAGCATGACAAGGTGGATACCAGGCTTTTAATAACTCCCTTAAGCCCATTTCAGAACAGCAGTGTAAGAGTGAAATAACTGAGTCCTCTCCCTGCCTTCACTGGCACTGATATGGCATACACCTGGTTATGCAACAAGTCACTTCCAGATTAAACACAGCAGACATTCTTTGGCTGAGTTAGCATACAATCAGGCCAATGATGAGGTACAAGGCAGGCAGCAGCAGCAATGCTTCCCCCCCAGAAGCAGGCAGCCAGGGTGAAGCTTCAGCCAAGGAAATACAGGCTGCCACAGAGAGGGATAGGCCTATTCTTTCCTGCCATCTATTTCCATATCCTCACTGCAGCAACTCCAACAATACTTCAGCCACAGTACAAGTCAGGTCAGCTCACTCATTCAACTGCCTCGGCTGGGAAGGCTTGAACAGGTAGAGGCAGCATGTGAACCCCTCTCCCCTTACACACAGCACATGAATTATATCCTGCAAGGCTATGAAAACAAATGAACTCACTGCTTGTGTTAAATAAAATACCACCTCCCATATGGCACTTCTAACTGGATTTCCCTCAGACACAGAACCCTTCTCTCTACCTCTCCCTCAGCTGCAGCTTCAGATCTTGAAATCTCAGTAATTAATTCCTGCTTTAAATCAAACATAATTCCAGCATTCTTGATACAGGAACTATTTTGTTTTGGTCATGACCTTAATCACAAAGCATGTTTCATAAATATTAGAAAGAAAAAAGTCTTACCATTTTCTATCACAATAAAGAAGTCAACATAAACTATCCAACTCAATAATAAGAGACACGATAATGCCTCCTCCAACACTGTCAGTCCTCTATTAAAAAAGAAAAGAGATTACCTGAGAGATATGGTTGATGGAGGACTCCATCCTCCGCAGCTGGGACGCTTGGATGTCCAGCAGTTGTAATACATTGTTGGCCAGTGCATTGATCTGATAAGCAACACTGGCTAGAGACTGAGTTGTGTAGGCTTTGGTCTCTTCTAATGCTTTCCTTTTATCTGGAGCCTGTAAAGCAAAAGAACAAGACATCTGCTTTAGGCCATGAAAAGATGGGGGAAAAGGACAGGAACAAAAGATACAATCTATATTTGGAAGAATCTGTAATCAAGAAGGTCTGATCGAGCAGCCAAAGTACTTGATCTGCATAAGACTTTAAAAATTCTCAATCATACGGAGGAGATAAAGTATTTGAAAAATATTTAACGATAATAAACTTACATGCCAAGAAACAATTCATTCAGTAAGAAAAATAACACTACCGTGATTTGTTGGAGTTGCGTTTCTAAAGCCTGTCCAATGCCTCATTTCTCAAAAAGCCCCCAAATCCCCCAACACTGAAATGCTCCTTTTGCCATCTCTTATGAGGTCATGCAGCCCAGGCTAATCAAGACAGAAAAATACTCTCCCACAGTGAAGTGTTCCCTATTCCACACGCCATCTACAAAACCAACCCTCCAGCTATGCTGGCTTCTCCTCCCACAGACCAGGAGAAGGGAGAGTAGAGCATCAGGACAGTATGCACAGAGGCCTCCTGCATGCAGGAGTACTTGTGAAATTATCCCTCCTCACACAAAAGCTTAATAGACTTTCCTTGACACCTGAGAAAGTTCATCATTGACCGAGAAGACGCACGTATTTTGAGGTATCAGAAAGGAACATATGCTTCCTCCTGAAGGGTAAAAATATAGGGAAAGGATAACTTTCCCACTGAAATCACACCTTGCTAAGGTAAAGTCCTCAATCTGTCCTGAGGCATGGCTCCCTAGTCAGAGGGCAGGTTACTGTCCAAGATCAGGAACTGTTTACATTACTTGAGTTGCACGGCCTAAGTAAGTCCCTCCTCTCTGGCAGGATGGGAGATACCAACACCACTTCTACCACGAAAACACAGACAGAACCCATTTTGAAGTACTCCCTGTATCACACCTTAGGAGCTGGCACTGGAGGCCATGTACTTCATCTGTTACCCAACTTGCAAACTGCAGCTATTCAGAATCTCCTTCTCTTTCATTTGCAATAGAGATGCACTGCATAAAGAAGAGTTTGCAATACACAATGACTCAGTGCTAGTATAGTTTCTTCCCAATTTTATGTATTTGTGGAATAAACAGTATATCTCAGCAACCAATAGAAACGGTTCATATTAATAGCCCCTTCCAACTAGACTTCTATTTTTATTGTTGATTTCTTTGAATAACACTCTGCACACATTGTATGCAAGAGTTACAATGTTAAGCACAAAGCAAGGAAACAAAGACATTCCATTAGCATTCAACTGAGCCCTATGTTTTCCACTTTCCATACACTCATTCATTTTTAAATCCTGTCTCTTATTTTTTAAGAAGAAAACCAGAAGGCAAGCTGTTCATATACATTATAAAAGTTGCATCATGACCTAAATGCTGCAACATATCATGCTACGCTACACTTTGATTATATATTTTTTAAACACGGGTGAATTGCTCCCAGTCCAGGAATTTTGTTCATATTCATGACTAACATTCCGAGTCATGCTTGACACTTATTAGTGACACTTGACACTTGGTTAATGCCATCCTTCAAATGGAATTCATATACAGATGCCTTCTAAAATGTGAAGCAGCAAGAATGACTCAGTGTAATCTGTTGCCAAAAGGCAGAACAGCTATTGCATGTACTAAGGACACACTATGTAAACCCCCATTTTTTAGTATTTCCAAATGCAAACAAAGCTACCTTTCATCTAAAAAAAAGTATTGACATTTCTAGCTGTAAGAAAAAATTAGCAAAAGTCACTTTGCTTCTTTAGAAAACAGAACCTACAAAACAACTACTAGGGGTTCAAGAAACACATCTCCAAAAGCACCCTGGCTTTCCAAAGAAGCATTTTAAACTTCAAACTGCCACTAGCAGTGTCTTCAAAAACACTGTCCTACTGATCTACAGCCTAAAGAAAACAACTGATCATTTATACTCAAACTTCTGCCACTGTAGAAAATGGTAAAAATGCAGGTAGCAGCTTCAGTGGTGTCTGAAATAAAAGGTTTACTGAACCAGACACAACCAATAAAGCAGCAGTCAACATTAGTGTAACTTCATATAAACTCAAGTGTAGATCTGTAGCCTTTACTCAAGGAGTTTTCTTATTACAAAGTTTCAATTAAATACTGTTAGGCTAAACACTAAGAGGTGACAAAGTCACAGCACTCCATTACTGAGCGTTGTCAAAGGAGAAACCTTCAGTGGATAACAAGTTTCTTTTCATCTATAATGATTCATTGATTAAATGTCTTGTTCTCATTTGCCTAAGCACCAAATGTTTTAGTTATTTGCTCAAATAACTAGCTTGGCAGCAGGATTAAATGAACATAGTTGAGATGTGGAATGCATTTCATGTCCTGTAAGAACTAGATTAGGAACATTTTCAAGCCTTGCAGATAATTCAGGCAATTTCAGTTTGCAGATTAACAGTTTAGATTAGAACTAACTTGACATACAGTCTTTTGCATTATTTTAATGAGAACTGCTGGAATCCACAAGATAAAAGCTAAAAGCTTCACAGACAGCAAAGGTGGGAGGGTAGAGGGAAAAGCCAAGAACTGTGTGACAGAAACAGGAGGAAGCCGGGAGTTGTAATGTTCTTCAACTGTTACTTTCACATCTCTTTTTAAACAAAAACTGAAAGCAGAATAATGTTTACATTCAATGTAATACATAAGCACTAGTCGATTTTAAGACAGCACATTACAAAGACTGTCACCTGACTTCTGTCCTAACGGTTCAGAATTACTTTGCAATCTCGTATTAAATGCTTCAAAGAAACTGTTTTTTCTCCATTTGTCCTTGATATAAACAAAATTTGATGTCCTTCAGTAGCAAAGTGGATATTCTTTACAGAACATCGCAGCTTTCGAAGTTTCCCTCCTGTAAGCTCCCACCTGTATCCCCAGTTCACCTTTAACAGTCATGTCACTATGACAAAATTGCTGTTTGAAATTGCTTTCACAGAACTAGATTTAACACTAAAAAATTTAAAAAGAAAAGCTCTCATATAATTTAATGGGATACATGAAGAGACAGTTTAAACTACATGGCAGTCCACACTGCATACCATGTATTTTTGTCTAATGCAACTTTTATTATAAAGCTTCCTTGAAAAGTTTACATAAATACTATAGTAAAGTCAAAACTGGTTCTGCACCCAAGCAACTGACACAATAAAAAGAGAGTAGAAGCTTAATTACTGAGTCTTCAGTTCAGTGACATGTCAAGGTCAAATGATGAGGAGCCTGTCCATCACTCTACAGCTGATCTCTACAAGTCACATTTTTTTCCCCTCTCCAAACTGCCACCTACACAGGCACATCCCCACAACATTGTGTGTGCATTGTTCAAGCCATCTGCCCTCCCATCTCTCTCTCTCAGCTAATTCCCACCATTTTCCAGTTCATACAGCACACAGCTGCATGTACAGGCTCCCTCCGCAAATCTCATCAGTTCTCACTGCAAATCAGAAGTCAACTTTCTACTGCAAACACACCAGTCCACACCCTCAGTACCTGTTGTCTAACCTTTCTTCTCCCTCTTTCAACTTCAGTTCCATTCACTGTGCTTGAAACTCTCTGTAAGACAAATTCCCCACCACAACAAGTGGTTCCATTTGACAAAGGTCAGAAAGCAGCTCATCAGATCACACCACAACTGGTTGGCCTAGCAAAAACAAATCAGAATGCATCCTTAGTATGTGGCATGGGTTGCTCCACATTTTTCATCTTCAGCTGTTGGAATATGTGCAAATTCAAGATCAGAAAAACTCATCCAGGATAAACTACTAACAGAGAACTGCCCTGAAGCAGCCCAATAATCAGTAAGTTAAACAGAGCTCTTAAGTATTCAGAGCCCAATACCTGTTCAGATGCTTGAAGTTTTGTTGCTGGGCTTGATCACTCTCCACAATCCAGCTACAGGAACAGCTTTACACTCAGTTCTATTTGCCTTTGCTGTCACTGCTCATGCAGCTTTAACAAATACAACACTGCAGTACATTTGTGTTTGCTTCACAAGTAAGCACAAGATAATTGTTCAGTTATGTTTTGGTCTTTTTGAAAAAGAATTCCACCTATCATTAATTGATTAAAGAGCAAATTAGGATTACTACAATCAGTGGCCACAGGAATTCAATCTCTATCATGCATCAGCATTCACAGAATGCAACCATGCAAAAGTCATCAATACATCCATTAGTATTCTCTTCTGTTCATCTCATCATGTGTCAATCTTTGATACTTACAGAATGCATGCTTTCTGATAACACAAACACTACAGTCGAGGTTTCCAAGTCCTGTTTCCTTCACTAAGGTCTTGCCATTTCAGCTCAGAGATCCACATCAAACCATCCAGTACAATTTTTATCTTATGTTAACTACAACCTACAGCACCTCATTTTTCAAGTCAATAGGAAATACTTTTATAGAATGGTGAAGATGTACATTCTGGAAGTGGCTTGGAGACTCCTAGACTTCAGTACTTTAACCTGCCTGAGAACTAGCTGGGGACACTCCAAAGTGGAAGGAATGGATTCCTGAAAATTGGTTTCCCCACTCAAAAACAGGAGCAAATCTCCCTAAAGCAAGAGCTTGTAGCATTATGTGGAACTTCAGATGTATGAGTCTAAAGTTGCTGCTTCACTGATCTGATAAGGTTTTAACAACCCAAAGCTAGTCTTGAGGGTTTATTTGTTACTTCTGACTGCTAATTGCAAAAGGCTTGGACATCTCCAAACTATTCACAATACATGTTCTTAGACCAAGTATTCCACATCCAAGCTGTAGTAATCTGTTTTTAAAAGGTTTAAATATGCCATATACACTAGATTAGACTTTTGGCTCAGGAGGTAAACGCAATTTATGTTGAACATCATGTCCTGAGATCACTGTAAATAACTGAGGAGTTACATACCGAAATAAGTGGGTACCCCACAGATACAGGTTCTCCCCGACCTGTTTTCCATAGAACTTGTCAGACTGCTTTGTAAACACACTGCACCATGGTAGACTTTTTGGCTGTTACTGATGGTTATTACATCAGAGTATCAGTTATAAATGGAAGAAGAGAGTCACACTGGCAAGCCACAGCAGCAAGTGCCACAAGTTTCTATATTCTGAAGAACTTCCAGGAGCCAACTACCTACCTGGAAGCCATCCAAGTAGATCTACACAGACTGTGGTTATTAGTAGCAGGTACCCAGCAGGGAGCATTCAGGGTTTCTACCATCACAGAGATAGCCTTAAGGGACACATAACGTTCCAAAGTGGAACGGGAAACTAAGGTTTCAAAATTTACAAAAAGGGATTGCTTATATTACATATGCCATGCAGGCAAAAATAGAGCATCGACCAGGTGTGTCAGTCGTCTCCTGCAACAGGTTTACTGTGCTTGTGCCATACAGCAATCCGATTGAAGAAATTCTCTCTGCAATGCATTAGGCTAGGCAATGCATTTACTTCAAGGGGCTGACGTGCTGAGCACATCCCAATCTCCACAGAGCTACACTCGCCCAGAATTTACCTGCCTACAAATTACAGAGTTCCTCACTGACCAGCACCTCAATTACCCCACTGGAGAGTGAAGGAAGCCATCAGGAGAGTTAGCTCAGAAGTTCAAACTCAACCTTTTTCCAACATACTAGGACGAGAGGCACCCTCCCATAGCAGCACAGACAAGGCTGTAGAGGGTCACCACTACACTTCATCTACGGTCTTTCTTCAACATATGCAGATCACTATCCATATTCTTGGTACTGGAACCACTTGCTCCACCATTCATATCAACATCATCATCAGTAAAAACAACTGTGGGAAATTTAAAAAGCAAGAATTTATGTGGGGACAAAGAGCAGGAAGTACAGCCTGATAAAATGACAGGACCAGCCCAGCCTCCATATGAAGGGGAACTAAAGCCAAAAAGCCACACACATTCCAGATCGCTGGCAATCCTCAGCTAAAATTCTGCATCACAAAGATCAGTACTAAAGTACATGCAATACAGAAATGTTCAAGGGTTTTACTGAGTGATTTTTGCCATAACTTGTCATTTTGTTGTACTTTTCTACCATTTCTGAATTTGTGTGTGTGCAAGTAAAAGCTCAAGGTTTTAATTACCCCATAGCTTGCAAGCTATTAATAGCAACATATTGCAGTCACTGAACATGTCCACCTCCTGTCCAAGGCCTCTCCAGGGGGCTGGCAGCCAATCCTTCACTGACAGTGAAAACAAGAAATAGAACAGCCTATTCAACACACCTCTCTCTACACATAGTGGGAAGTAGTGTCAAATAGAAATATCAAAGCTCTTGATTACCTAAATAACTAATTATTCCAGGAGCATGGAGGAATTTGAAAGCCAGGTAAGGTATGGAAGGATGCCTAACCATTCAGAGCAGTTCTAAACCCCAAGACCCCTCTCACTATGGAAACCCCAAAACTGAAACCAGCATGATTAAAATTCTTTTAAGTTCATTCAGTAAACAATAACCCTTCCCATCGACTAAGGCAGAAATCCTCAATAAACACAGCAAAGCTAGCATCTACAATTCAACTCAAGGGACTTCCCTTCCAGCATCTAAAACAAAAAAACCCAGTGGGATGAAATAATCCCATGTCTGTTGAGTTTCTCCAGATAAGATGCAGTAACTCAGCTACACAAAACGCAGAGAAACTGGTAGAACTTGAAATCTCTTCTCCCCAGGTAAAGACCTTGCACAATAAAGCTGGCATTAATTCAAGGCACCAGAAGATGAGATGATCACCACCACCACTAGACCGCAGTCCACAAACAAGATTTCAGTCTGTTTCTTTTTAGAAACACTATCTTGACAAAAATCACTGACTAGTAAGCTTCTTTATCTCAAGGGTCAAGACACATACCAAATTACTGTTTAACAAACATACAGCAGTGTAACCAGCACTGCCTGTAATTCGCAAACTCCATTTCAGACAGGCCCTTCCCCCAAATCCTGTACATGCTAGACAATCAGCTAGAAGCAAATCCTTCATTTCCATCAATAATATTCCCCTGACCAGTCCTGAATAGCCTTGATAGCAAATTAGCATTTCTATGGGCCGAGACAAATTTAGTCAATCTCACCGTGTCCCTGCTGATTTTCTTTTACTTGAAAGTTGCTTTTCAGTCTGTCGATTAACTGTAAATAGAAGAGTCTCAAATTTTTTAATCATCATTTTTTGCGAAAGGTAGAGGGAGGAAAGCTTCTTTATTAAGGGGAGAAATTACTTCCAACGGGAAGTTTAAGGGACATACATATATCTTATCTATATATATACACATACATACACGTTTGAACAATAAATAACTTAAAAAAAAAAAAAGGAGGAATTTCATTTTAATCCAGGCTGCAAACATTATAGCAAGAAACAAATCTCTCCAATAGGAATGTGATTTACAAAGCAACGCACACTCTGACAGATGGAGCCTGGGAAGGTACATGCCAGCTGCTCTGTTAGTAACATTTTCTGCCCAATGCAACAAACAAGGTTCATGTTGGCTCTGGACTAAACCCTTATTAAAAACCAATATATATATTATTTATATATAATATATAAAAATACTGTTAAAAATGTAATTTTCAGTTCTTCTGCCAACTCAAATCAAAGAGATGTCTTAGTAAATATGTTGGCACAATACATTGTTACTGTCAGTTGTCACAGTCTGTCTATACAAGCATAATGGCATGCCACACTGAACTCAAGTGACAGAAGCAGACATGCCCATGTGTCATTTTCACACAACCCTTGTACACTCAATTAGTAAGGCTTCAAGACTGCACACGCAGCAAGGATAAGAAATGTGGTCCAAGTCTCATATTCTGTGTTTTACATGATTTAGACAACATAAGCTCCAGTACAGAAACCACATATTCTGCTCCTGTAAAGCACTGCCCAATAGTAGCACATACAGTTGCTTCAAAACTACACCTTGAACTTTCTTCCAATGTCTGTGATTTGCCTTATGACATCAAACACAATTTTCTTCAGAGCTGACATAAAGCAGGTTCTGACATCAGAGATATCAGCCAGAGCTCCAGAGTGGTGGATTCATCATCCCTAGAGGTATTTAAATGATGTGTAAATGTGGCACCTAAGACATGGTTTACTGGTGGACTTGGCAGTGCTGGGTTAATGATGGCCTTAGAGGTCTTCTCCAATCTAAATAATTTTATGATTCTGTGGTTCTAAGGCCACCCTTGGACCGTCAGACAGAAAAAGAAATCCTTGGCACTTCCATAGCAGTCTTCTTCCTTGAACACTACGAAAGCTACTCAAGGCTTTGGAGCGTATGATTATTTTGGCACACTAGACAGCAGATAACAGGGAATTAGAGAACTTACAGTGCATAGAGAAACAAATAGAATGGCTCTCAAATATTGATCTTTTGTTCTTGCAATAGGGCTTGAAATTAAAATGGCTTTCTGTTTACTTTCTTAAGTGATGGCACCCACCCACAAATTTTAGCTCATCTAGCAAGACATGCTCCTTGGTAAGTCAGAGACTTAATTTTCACTCTTTTTTTTCTAGTGAGAATAAGGAGGAGACACTTCAGCATTTATTAGTTACATTAATATCCTCTTTGTAATATAGTGGTAGCAACATAGAACCAACACAGAACCAAACTCAAGTTTCTCTAAATAGAGAGAAAAATCAGAACTGGATAGACTTTCACATCATGCAAGCCTTTGAATCAAGACAGCTCAGAGTAACCTGCTTTGGGGCAAAGCTTTTCAGTTCACACCTTGTGAAAAAGTTTCATTATGTCCATAACAATGTTTCCTCCGACGGATTTTGTCTACCTCTTCAGTTTTCTCTCAAGGACTGGTGACTGCTGACATGAAGTCTTTTATTTGTTTTGACTAATTAAACTGAAGGTCTAAACCCAGAACACAACAAATCTATATATGAACACAAGCAACACGCTAAAATTTTATGACCTTCATAGGTAAGCTTCAAAGAGTACCTTTTTCTTTCCAGATTCTCACTCTCTAATCCTCCCTACCTTCTACGCAGACCTGGAAGCATACCAGATAGCATTGAGCAAGCAAGGTTAAAACAAGATTTAGCATAAAGGATCAAATTACAGTCTCATCTGGCATGTCCTGGTATCACAGACTATTATCAAAGACATTTCAGTATTCAAAGGGTGGCTACGAAAAAGATGGAATCTCCCTTTTTCCAAGTTACTCCTGGGGAGATTCCGATTAGACACAGTAGGAAAATTTTTCACAATGAGAGCAACCAGTCAGTCATTGGAGTAATCTCATCAGGGAAGTGGTGGAATCCCCAACACTGGACACCTTTAATATTCAACTGGACAGGGTGCTGGGGCATCTTGTGTAGATGATGCTGTCTTTTGTCCGAGAAAAGTTGGACCAGATGATTCTTAAGGCCCCCTTCCAACCTGGTATTCTATTTTATGTCAACAGTGCTCTGAACCCATACAACAGGGCAACCTCAACTTCTGTGTGCAAAACAAACACTGAATGTCAGCATCTGCTAAAGGATTGATCCAAAACCAAGCAGCCTCAAAGCTACACTCTGCACTGCAACAGGTTTCTCTCCATGGAGATGTCAGAGATGTTGCACGACAACAAAGCAGCGAGGGAAGTGGGAAAATAGAGCACAGAAAGTCATTAGCAGGCCTGTCCAGCTCCAGGGAGAATCTCAAGGCAACAAAATGTAGAGCCAAGAGTTACACTGGCCTTTGGACAATCAGCAAATTTCTGGATTGCACGTGTTCCTAATTCAGGAAGAGTTCTCATGTTTAAGAAAGTCACTTTAGACACACAGCTGCTGCCCAGATTTTACAGTTCAGGCAGTTCCCAAACATCACAGTATTTTTAAAACAAAAAAAACAATGGCCATTATAGGATCAAATTCTCTTCTCATGCTTTGTATCACTACACTGCTGACTATTTAGTGTCTTGAAGATGAATACACTCAGTCCAGCAGAAAATCGTCCCATACCTCACTGTACTTAGACCAGAAACTAGTGGATCCCAACAATTTTGTAGTAGCTTGTTTCCCAGCACAAGGCATACTCTCACACAGCACACAGGCTACACAGTGATCTCATGGTAATAAAGTAATGGACTGCAATACAAGGAATGATTGTTTTTATAAGAACTTGCATGTAAGTGGAGAAAATCAACCTAGTTTCTGTTTCTGTCTGATCACATAAACAGCTGCTGATATTGCTCAGACTTTAATGCACTCCTGGACCTGACACTACGATTTTTATCTGATAGTGGCTGTAAGCACACTACATCCAGCTTCTGTTAGAATAATTATTTTAATAATGTCAAAATTTTATCCTATGGTTAGCAACAACATTCCAAAACCTTCCATGCAGAAGCTCATTTACATACTGGGTTATTTCAGTTGCAGCAAGTAGAAATTTATCCTCTAAAAACCACACACAACAGAGTAAAACAGACGGCTCAGGAGAATGGAGAGTCAATAATATTGTTTCTTTCCCCACCAAAAGGTGAACAGAAGAACAGATTACCATATTTTTTAGTTCTGGTTATCCACATCCAGCAATAGGTAAAACCTAACTTACAGAAATCAACAGAAGAAAGCAAGCAAATTCTTTAATAGGAAATACAGCATCAAGCTCAGGAGTGAGGGAATTGCTTTGTTTGAGTTTTCTAAACAAAGTCCTTGGTGAGACAATTGCTGTGGTGTTACAGCAGCAGTAGAAGTGAGTAACTTTCCCTAGAAATATAGCTGCAACACCTCTGGCAGGCACAATTACAGCACAGTTTTCTAATCAGTGTTGAAGTTGCACTGGTGTTTTTAAGATGCGCCTTCACATGATTTTAAAGACTGCTTCCCCTTCACATACAACGTAGAGGGCAGATTTAGGCATATGCAGGGGGTGCAAAGAGTCAGACAGATGTCAGCAGAGCTGCACTTCCATGCAACCAGATGCATAAGAACAGTCATACTCACATCACTCCCTGTCTCCCCCCTCCAGCAGTAAAACAAAACCTGAACTATTCTATTTCAGCACTTGTCATAGGACCATCAGGACACCTAGCTATCTCATCTGTAATCAGCTTGAGTGGCTTTATTACGGCCACAGAGGAGCTGTGTTCGGAGAAACAATCCCCTCACAAGAGGAACACATCACCGCAGTTGTGTATCCACCCACACCCACACTGCCACTACCTCTGCATCTGCACACCCAGGAGGAAGCTGGGCTAAAACGCAGGGGAGGCCACGGGAGGACACATACAACAGTGGAGCAGCATGTGGGACAGTGAATCTGTCATTTCCAACTGCTTCAAAGCTTGGGATGGCCTCTCTACACTGCAAGAGGCAGAAGTAGTACTCCAAGAAAATTTTATGCCCATTAAGTCTGCTGGTAAGGCTTACTATCAGAGATAAGATCCTCACTATGATGTGAGCATCTGCAAGCAAGCCCAGGACTGAACAATTACACTTCATAAGCTCTGTTCAAAACTCTAATTTAAAACAGCAAGAAGTGGCTGTGTCAGTAGAGAAGAGGGGGGGGTGGAAAAAAAGGCAGCTATACTCGAAAAACATGCTCTTGGTTTTACCAAAGAATACACAGTATTTACATGTAAATGAAATCCTGCTTGAATAGGGGGACAGAAAATAAAAACTTTTGATACAAAACCAGCCTAAACACTGAAGATATGTCCAAAGCAAAATTGGAGACTGGTCTTTTTACCACCTCCCCTCCTCACCAGCTCTTGGGTTAGGGAACTGCTTTTCAGCTTTCTGCCTTGTTGTTCTCCAAAGGAAACTGGAAAGCACAAAAAGCCAAACAGCCTGACAACAAACATGTTTTCTGTTCAACAAATACAGAAATTAATTTTGCTATTCACAAAAGGAGAATTTTCTTATCGTCATGGATGGCCACATTTTTGCACCCACTATACTTAAATGATGATGCATTTTTCTTAACTTTCACAGTGGTTGTTTGCATTTAGTCATTTTCTGAGCAGGCAAGAAGCTTAAATGAGTGCCTTTGCTCATTATTTATGTTCTCTATTTGCATAACTCCTGCACAACTGCTCCATTAAACACCTCTTCCCCTCCAAGGCCAATTTTAAAAAGCCTCCTGCTTTATGAGACTGACAAGTATGACTCACAGTATTCCCCACATTCATTCCCCTAGGCCTCGTGGGATGTTTTGCAGCCAGTAAGTACCTGTTCCAGTTCATACTCCCCCACTCCCACTGCTGCTGCAGTAACCCCTTACAGCAACCTGGGAAAAAAGTAAAGCTACTTCTCTGCTGTAGGCAGGAAACAAATAGTAACAGTATTTGCTTTTCATACAGTCCTTCTCAGCACCACAGCTAGCCAGAGAGAGCGGCTGAACACAATGAAGGAAGGTTACACACTCTTCCTGTGCTCTTACCCACACCAGGAACTTGGGATTTTCTCAAGACCCTCAAACTGCTTTTCAGTCATCCTTCAAACCATTCCCATTTTCTGTCAGCAAGGCAGAAAGTTATTCAACATAGATTGTACTTTATCTACTCTTAGAGTTCCTTGCATGCCCAAGGAAAACATTTAAATATTCCACACATATGAAATTCAGGACCAAAACCAGCAACTTCTCTCTCTAGCAGAGAAGCGGAAATCAACAGGTACCATATCCCTGCATACTTGGCTTCTATCCCCAGTAAACAAACTTCTCTCATAATTACAAAAATATCTCCCTCCATCTCTGAATAGTCAATATTCATTCACTGCAGAGTACTGAGATGAGCTGATTTTACAGTTCTTGTTCATAGACAGTAGGTTTTCAAAGAGGGAATGTGTGTTAGAAAGCTTTCCATTGGCTGTTATCATTCTCCCCTGGTTAAAGGACAGACTGATAAAGAGGAATGAAATACGCACTTAGAAATGACAGCCACTACTGAAGAGATAACAAGATTTCTTACAATGTAAGCTGCATTGTATGAGCCCAAGCTTCAAACACATCTATGGCAACAACAATTTCTCTAAAGCTAAAGACACCTTAGAAATTAGATTCAAAATCTGTTGCCATTTAAGACAAATCCCAGGACTACTGCAGCAACCAGATCATTTCAGTGCTGGGAGAACATATGGTGTGTTGCAGCAGGAAACACACCCACGGTATTTGAAGAGAGCCCTTGTAGAGCCAAACACTTCCAAACCAGACACATATTTTATCTAATGCAGCTAAAGCCAGGAGTTTGCATCATAGAAACAATAGCTCCTCCCAGAGATTTAGAAACCCTGCAAGTTAGACAGCAAATCAAAAGCTGAACAATCCCCAGCCAGGTCTCAAAGATCTTGCCAATGTAAGTGCATTGATCCACCATATCTCCACTTGTTAGTCTGATACCCTCTGGACCTTGACTGAAGCATCATCCAAGCCACCTGCCATGAGGCTTCTCAGTGAAAACCCTGGAGGTTATAACCATACTTAATAAAAAGCTTTAAGGATCAGGTCCAGCTCTGCTTTGTGGACACGTGCATGTTAACAGAACACCATTCCTCCTGACACGTTCACTTTCCTTCAGTGTTAAGAGAACCAAAGCCCTCCAAGCAGAGTAGTTTTATTAAGCCTATTTTACTCCTTAGTCTCAAAAGAGTAACAAAAGGACCAGCTTCCTGAAGAAGACAGGTTTCTTACACAGAAAAGGCCTGGTTGCATATAAATATGAGAGGCCTTCTAAGAATTTTACTAACAGGGAGAATCACATCAGTCCCATTTTACATTGTCTTCCCAGCCGCATTCCATTTCCTCTGTATCCTGCTCATCATGGCTTCCTCAGGTAGTTACAGACTACAGCAGAGACAAGGTTTTAGTCTCAACTCTGTGCCAATAAAGAGAATCTAAAAAAGAAATGTGCATAAATGTCTCCAGTAGCTGCAGGTTTCAAATTACAAAACCCATGCTAGTAGAAACTGTTTGTTGGAAAGGCATAATGAAAAATAGCTGCATAATATAAGTTGCAAGGCAGTAAAATATGCAGTTAAATAATAGAAAGAGATTAATTAAAAGAAATAGGCAAGGGAGAATAGGTTTTCAGATCAGATCTGAAACGAGGCAAAGTCAACAACATGAGAGTGAGACAAAAGGTCTAACAAGCGATCTGCAGCAGGCAGATAGAAGACTTGAGCAAGGAGAGAGAAATCAGCAAATTTTCATTAAGATCACAGCTTAGGAGAAGCACATGGAAAGAGAGAAACGTCACTAGTAATATTTAGTGACATAAGAACAACTAACATTACTAAGTACATGAAAAGACAAGCCACGGCATAGCATTCTGCAGCTACTCAGATGTTCGTGCAGTAATCTGATGCACCTGCCTGGACACCTTGTTCTTCTCTTGCCTATTTGTTTTATGAAGATGTTTTCTTAACATAGGCTCCAGAAAACGCAGAACTATTGGATGAGGACCACAGCTCAAGTATTGTAGCACACCTGCTACAATGAAGTCAAACAAGATGCACAGCTGACAATGATTGCTGCAGGACAAATACTGCTTGGCAGATTTGCTGACCCCAAAGTACAACAAGGAGATCAGAGAATGAAAGTGAAGATATGCATCGGGTAAAAGATTATCTGTGGAAAATAAAAAGCCAACAGAAAAACCCCACGCTTGCCTGATAAAGCATAGCTTAGAAAACATATTATGTGAAACACTGGTGTGAAAGTAGCCAGCGGAGTCTACACTTCAATTCCTTTCCAAGAATTGTTATGCTTCAAGTAGTAAACAAACATTTTTTTTTCTTGGAACTATTTATAACTTTAAGACCACCCAGTAAGTACACTACATTCAACTCTAAGGATGTCAAACCAACATTTGTTTTAGTAAGACTCCTCTGTGCGAGCTCTGAGAGGCCTTCCTGCTTTCTTAACAAAAGCAGGAACAGTACCACATTTTATTCCTATTTGTCTTTGAGGTTACAATAAAGTTAGGACAGTGATGCAGTCTCTTCCCCATGAGTTCTTTAACTGTACATTACTACAGTATCAGAACTTCCTTGCACACAGAGCAACACGCTTGCACTTTAACTTCGGCTGTATAGAGAGTATACAGAATTGACTATTTTGGGCTCAGAGAGGGGGGGATGACACTATCACAAGTATATCTGCTATCTTAACATAAACACAAGAAAGATGCAATCTCATTGCAGAAGAGAGAACCTTTACTGTTCTTGTAGAATATTCCACAATGCCAGAAGAAACAGTATGGCACACAATCTGTGGAGGTTATGAAGAGACCTTATCATAGGGGAAGCTCAAACCAAGGGAAGTTTTGATTTTCAGATATTTTTTCAGTTTGCCAAACTCCAGCACTTACTAAACATATTTGATCTGGAACCTTTGACAAGAATATTATTAAAAATAAAGTCCCCTTGTAAGTAGTTAACCTTTTTCAGAGTTAAACTAACCTGCTTCTTTAGGTTAGCCAGCAGGTTACCTACCAATTCCAACTCACGTTAATACAAACTGCTGAATTTTACAAGTGGTACCAGAAAATGCTATACTCATGTTTCATTCCCCGCCCCTCCTTTTCTCCTAAAGTAACAGCATCATAGTAACAAATACATGCTCTGCAAAGCATGCATGGCTCCTGTTAACAGCATTAAGGGCTTGCATAAGTAATAAGCAACACTATTTGCACAGTCTCAAGCAAAGGTGGCACCTACACTCTTATTAATTAACCCAAGTAAAAATAATGCATTCCCTCGAAAATCAGGAGGAAGAGTTTAGAGTTCTGCTTTCATGTGCTGCACAATAAATTGATTCCTCAAAGAGCCCACCTGTTAGAAATGCTGTATTTTCTATTTCAATACCTGGCACTAAGCTGATGAAACACTTGACTGGGCTCCTCCAGCACAGTCAGGACATGCTGACAGGCTGGAGGTGCAGGAGGAAAGGCACCTGCAGTACCATCTTGCTCAGAGCTGTGTTCAGGAGCACACCATGACCTGTTCTCCACAGCACCCTGGTCTTGGCTCTCAAGGGCTCTCTGCAAGTTTTGAGCTGTAAAGGGCTGTTTCTGCAACCCACAGGAGACATCAAGTCTCTGCCGCAGCTGCCTCACCAACAAGGTCAGGAAAAGGGAGGAACCACACGGAGGCACATTATCTACTATTTCAAATTCAGCAGTGACTTCTCTTTACTTAGGGGTGGAGGGAAGGGAGGATCCCTCTGACCAAGCCCACCCGCCTCTGCCACAAGTGCTCACATTTGGGAAGGGGCGGAAGGAATAGCATCAAAGGAAGACCACTCTAGGAAACACAGATGCTAAAGAGAACAAGAATGCTCAGGTAATTATGGACAAGCCTGGACACTCAGGAAGCGGTGTCCCACAAGTGATTTCCTACCATGCAATAACAAAAACCACGCTATGCTCCTTTAGACTCCAACTCACTAAATAAGGACTGAATGCAGGCAGAGAGAGCAAGATACCCCCTTATCCCTCAAGGCTGTCTTGCTATGCCAGGACTGACACTTTGTCCACACAGCTGCCACCGCACTGTTCTGTAGCTAAGCAAGATTTCAGTCACCAGAAA
The DNA here is from genome assembly GCA_013398055.1 of Ifrita kowaldi. NCBI lineage: Eukaryota > Metazoa > Chordata > Aves > Passeriformes > Cinclosomatidae > Ifrita > Ifrita kowaldi. The sequence continues at coordinate 53,341 of VZRS01000476.1, read as the reverse complement.
TGTCAAACACAGACTGCTTTCACTAACGAGAAATAGAGCGGCATCTTCTCGAGCCTCTGCCAAGACCCACCAACACGCAGACAAACAGTACTGTGAGCGTTATGTAACTCCAGAAGTTTGCAAAGCAAAAAATTAGAATCTCAAGGTTCTTATGAGAGGCAATACACAAAATTCTTAAAAAGTAACTGCTGCTAATGAGTTCAATGATGGTTTCAGGTGCATATTTCCCCAAAAGAGTCATTACACTGCCTCTGTGCATACTGCCTCCATGTTTCTGTGGATACCCACTTTTTGCTGTGTTGCAGTATAAGAGAGGCAGTCTGGAAAGGGGTGGGGTGGCAGGGGGAATCCTTGTGAACAGCACTGGAAGTCCACACAATCAGGTTCTGTTCCCAAATCTGACAATATGTCCCTATATGACCTTCCATGAGCCAGTTATAAATTCCACGCCTTCACTTATGCTTTTCTAAAATGAATACAGTTCAAAATGCTAAACAAAGATACTGGGAAGTTGCATCAGTTCTTTTGTTTCAGAGTTCAGGGGTTTTTTTCTGTTAAACTTAGATTAGATACTAACAGGAACTTTGCCCTCAGAGGTACACTTCCTACTTGTACTCAGCCTGCTCCTGTACTCCTACCTTCATTACAACTGCCTTCCTTCTCCACTTTATGAGACCTTCCCATCCATTTTCTCTTCACTGCAAGAACTATTTACTGTAACAACCACCCAAAGAACCAGAGGGAAGTATTAGATTGTTGCCCCGCTTATTCACTCTTCTTTCTTCCTTCCAACAATTCCACAGGACAGTGCACAGCAAGAGCAGCACAGGGAGCAAGAATCACACTTGGCATACACTGACTACAGACAACCTGCAAGCTTCTTCCTTCCGACAATGCACAAACAGAAGGGAGCAGAGTGCTTCCCTTGTGGAAGAAACAATACACACCTGTAAAAGCTTATCCCAATCCCTTTACTGTGCCTGATTGAGGTAGCACAGTGCTGACACAATGATCTGCTGAAATACTAATGAAATGCAGCAGGAATAGCAGCCAACATCTTGCTGGCTTCTTAAACCAAACACACCAAAATTAATGGACACATTTCAAATTTGGAAAAGCTCATCTCTTATCATCTACCTCCTCTAGACATACAAACCAGACATACAACACTCTAGGATTAGGATTCTTTAAATTCAGGGTAATCACTTGCTGATTTAGTGAAGTTGGGCTACATTCTTATTGCTGCCTATGAGCTAAAGCTTTATTTTCCAAAATAAAAAGGGCACAGAAGACCTATACAAGGCACAGAAAAGCTACAAGCCAAACCCACCAAACTGTACCTATGATATTATTCTAAAAAAAAGCCCCAAAACTGCACACAGAACAGACAGTACCTTTTATACTGCTGGCAAACATTTGCTTAAACTACCTTAAAAAGATTATTTTAAAGTATAACGCAATACCTTTTTTTAAAGATAATTATTTAAACCTACAAAGCATAATAGATGATACATTGGTATTTTACCTCATTGCTCTCTAATTCTGAACTATATTTGCTGTTACAGAAAGTGAACTTAATTTGAAAACAGTTTGGGTTTTTTTAGTTAAATGTTCCAAATTTAGCAATGAAACACGGGGAAGAAAAAAAATTACTGTATTTACTCTCAATACAACCTAATTAACCTATGAATATAAAAGCATGCAAGTTCTCACAGCACATAAAGAATTTGTATTAGTGACAATTTAAGAAGTTTATCCTTTTAGAGCAGCTCATTTCCTGAATTAGGCATTCTGAGTGAACTTCTTTGTACTGAACTAAGTTAAGCCACTTTCCATGTGCAAGGCAATGAAATCAAGTGTCTGACCAGTTACCAACGTTTGAAGAAAAAACACCAAAAAAGGGTCCATTTGTGTTGGAAAGGAAATATCTACTGTATAGGAAGTGTAGAACATCCAACTTATCAAACAAAAAGAGTTCCTCTGTGTATCTTGGAAGATAACACAAATATTTATGAAACTTACTGCATGCAACACTTCTGCTCAATGCCACACATTTAGTTTTCTACCAGCTGGAAAAATACTTTCATTTTTTTGCAATAGCAGTTAAAAGCATGGACAGATTTCAGTTTGTCTGTTTTACCCAGAATAGCTTGTTAATTCACCGTTCAGTTTCCACATACCAGTCAGAAGCTACAGAAGGAAGTAACATGACAGAAAAACACGCATTTAGGCAACACAGCATTTACTTCCTTAAAAGGTCTCTCAATTTACTTTTCTAAAGCTGCTAAATCTTCCCACTTGAGACCATCAAGATGAGAACTTAAACAAGGAGTGCAAGCTATTTGTTTAGAGATTCTCACAATCATATTAAAATTATATTTGGGCTTAAAAACAAAAATTATAAATGGATCTTCACAAGTGGTCTAGAAGCTTGAGACTGACAAAAACTATATATCTGCATATGCCTAAACAAGACTGTAAGGAACACTTGATTTAGACAGTAGGAGAGTTAAAAGCAGCATTTTACAGCACAGAGAGGCCTCTCTGGGATATACCAGTCAACTGAAGTTGTTCAAAAGGAAGTCATCAGTGCAGTAACACTGCAGAAGCTGATTTCCTGTGTCACTCTAATGCTTCATAAGCTAGTTATTGTAAATAAGTCCCTTAAAACACAAAAATAACACAGCCAGAAAAATGACTAGAGAATCTCTATGGAAGTTAGTATTTTTCAGCTGAAGAATCATAACTAGAACTGTAAATGCTTTAACTCCTTTTTATTTCCGTATTAAGTAGTACTGATCAAGTTCTTTCTGTCTAAGATACTGATGAAACTCCTCACTAGCATCTTCAGCTTTATGTTACAGATTTTCAGTTAACCTTTGTGTTACAAGCATGCCAAAAGGGACTAGTCCCAGAATGTACCTGCAGGCAAAAGGAATTGGGGAAGACATCAGCTATGGGAACTCACATTTTGAAAATATTTTTTAAAATTTAATACATCTATATATAAGAAAAATTACTTCAGAAGGCAAAAATATGCCTTAAAGATTTAAGGTTCAAAACCTGCTCATAAGCCTATTCAGAGTTTAAGCCTCTGATCTAAAACAGGAATCTAATTTTCTACCTGTTTGTTACTGAAGCTTCCAACCAGAAACATCACAGATTTTAAATCTTGTCAGAGATTAAATACACTAACGTACTTCTAATGCCCTTTTCCTTCTATTCAAAGCCAAAATCACCACTAAAACATCACAATGCACTTCAGTTACTACTTCTACATTTGGTTTTCTTTCCTTTTTTCTGTCTATCTTTCTCTCCCATCCCCCCCAAGACTGCCACCATACTGTACTTTCCTTTTGGCACTGCAGGTCTTCCTTAGAAGCTCATTTGCTCAACTTCTCCTGAATTCTTTTCCCTTCCTAACAAATAAACTTCCCAGATAACCAGAACACACATGATCTGGAGGGCAAACTGTGTTACCAGCCCGCATTCTGATACAGTTACAATGTGCCTTAGCAAGAAACTGTTTCCTGCTTCTCTAAGAACAGCAATTTTCAACTTGACATTCGTAAATGCTGTCATCTTTCCTAAATGCTTCAGTAAAAGGATACTTACTATCCACACAGCTACATTCATCAGGGAGCCACGTTCCAGCCAGGTGAGCTTTCTCCCCCATTTCTCTCTTTATTTTTTCTTTTCTTTCTTTTCCTTTTTTTTTTTTTGAGAAATCCCAAAAGACATTGAAGACAAGTTGTCCTCAAAAAATCAGCATGATCGACGTTTTACCAGAATTATTCTCAGCTTAAGTAGAAGAGACAAAACAAGATTCCCGTATTTTCAAATACAAAACACATATATAGCTTGAATACAGCAATATTAGGGGTGGGAAATTACTTTCCTGCTTAAGTCAGCAAAGAATATAAGCCATAACACTGAGAACGTGATTTTGTGTGCTATTACAATCACTATAAATTGTTAATGCCAGCACTCAGAATAGTCTGACAAACCTGTTCCACCTCAATGGCACAACTCAGAGTGGGAAACAGCACACAGTAGTTTTTACCACTATGGAGCACTTACGCTTTTTCCACAGAAAAAATAGAAATCCCTCCAAACTCAAAGTGGCTGAACTAAACCAGCTACATGCTACCAGATAAGTTACAATACATAGCTACTTGTGAAGTATTTCAACATTCACTTCATGGTCAGGTTTCCTATTCTGGTCTGTCTTTTTTATAAAATGCTCAATTACATTAAACACATAGATTTTTGTATTATATGTTCGTTAAGCCTCTTCCTTTCCTTTTCTACCTTCCCACCCCACAATACTCATACACCCAAATCTCATAACCCAGTGCCCTGTGTCATACTGCCTAATCCGGCAGTGGCCCCACCACAGGCACTGGCAGTATAATCTGTTCAGTAGTCCAACCGGACAGCAGATGGCTTTGCATCAAGTGCTGATTAAAAAAAACACCTCCACCAAACATTTAAAAAAATACAGTTTTATCAATACATTTACCATTTTTACTGAGCAAAAGTGCAATACATGTAAAATACAAGTGAGGTATATACATTTTCCAAAGATATTCTGCAAGACTGCGTTAGGAATTTTAGAATTCCAGCTTCCTTTCAAAAGGAGTAAACACAGCTGTACACAGATAAAACAGACCCCACCAATCCCACATCCAGCTGACCTTGATACTTGAGGTGAAAATGAGCTACCAAATTTAAAAAAAAAAAAAAAATTAAAGGGAAAAGCCAGATGACTAGATGGGAATTTGCTCAAGTGTTGCATTTATTTGGTTTGTTTGATCGAAGTAAGAAAAGACAAGTTTTATGACTCTGAAGAAAATAATCTAACTGAAGATTCTCTGTACCTTTCTGACACAGGGAAAAGTCAGGAGCAGGAGACACGTCAAAACCTGTGCTGCAATTACCATACTCATGTATTTGTCATATTTCCCATGAGTAAAACCAAATGAACCTCGCCTCTTAGAAGCATTTATATCAGCAGCTTTCTTTGGGTGGAGCAAACAACTCGGAAGCATAAATAGACATTAACTCATACTACCTCATATACCACAAAAAAACCAAAACTTGAAAATATGGCTTGTTAGAGCAGATTTAATTCAAATATCTCATAAAAAAAAATCACTTCATATTATTCAAGATGTGTTTCCCTATTTGCTGCTCCATTACTAAAAGCAGTAAGATAGCTTACTAGGAATGATGGATACCAGAGACTTATCAGATACTCATCACAGGTGACCTAGTATTAGATTCAACAAGTTCACTCTACAAACTGTCTAGTAAGTAAAGTTTATTTACCTTTCCCTTTCAAGTTTTTTACGGAAAAAAACGCTGAATTTCAGCATCTCTAGATGCTGGTTCTGCATCCAGATCAGTATGACTAAACATGCAGACTTAGAGAGTCATGTGATGTAAATCCTGAAAAAATAATAATAGTAAATTGTGCTTAAAGTAGCTTCACAAAAATAGACTTAAAGCAAGGCCAAGAAGCACCGGCAATCTATGGGAGGGAAAAAAAATCCACACCGACCGGTGGAGAGACGCTACAACCAATGGGGCCTCTTCCAGCACGAGAGACCCGGTCTGCAATCACTGTTGTAGGGTGCTAGAGCCGCGCAAGCTGCGAGAGGCACAGATTGCCATTTTGAAACACCGCCTCACGCTCACGGCGGTGCCAGCCCACGGGCAGCCTCCTGCCCCCGCACGCCGCTCACGGCAGCGCTGCGGACCCGCAGCACCGCGGCTCCCTCGGCCCCACCGGGACCCGCACGCCGAGGAGGACCCGGCGCGGATCCNCGGTGCGCTGCCCTGCCGCCCCTCACCTGGATGTAGTTGTTTTCGCAGTAGTCGGCGACTCGAGTGAGGTTCTGGTAGCTCTCGAGCAGAGCCCGCTTGCCAGAAGGGATTTCCTCCTCTAGCAACATCTGCAACTCTGCCATTTTCCACCCCTCCGCATCGCTTCCTCTTGCATTAAAGAGACAGCGGCAGAGCCGGGCGCGCAACCCGCCTGGTATTGTGGGATTCCTCCTCGCCTCGCTTTCGTGAGGGCTCGCTTTCCCCACCCATCCTTCCCCCTCCGAGGGGAGGGGAAAAAAAAGAAAAAAAAAAAAAAACAACCCAAGCCAAGAAAAAAGAGGAAAAGCCCGCCCCCGCTGTGCAGAGGCAGCCGGGAGCTGTAGGCAGGGCCGGCCGCATGCGCGGGGCGGGCGCCGCTCATGGGCAGCGCCCGGGGGCCGGAGGGACATGGCGGAGCCGGCAGTGCACCGGCCTGGCTGGCTCCCGCGGCGGGACGACGGCAGCCGGGCTGCCCTTTTGGGAGCCCAGAGACGAGGAGAGACAGTGGTGTTCATCCCCCGCCCCGCTCAGAAAAGCCCCAGCCTCATAGTGCTGCCCGGAGGCAGCGCCTCTGCGCAGGAAAGGCCAGAAGGGTCTGGGAGGGAAGCGCTGCTCTGGTTATCTGGCCATCTGCCACGCTCGAAGTCTGGAAGATCGCAGAATCAGTTAGGTTGGAATAGATCTCTGAGATCGTCGAGTCCAACCTATGACTGAACACTACCATGTTAACTAGACCATGGCCCTAAATGCCATGGCCAGTGTTTCCTTAAACACTTCCAGGCACAGTGACTCCACCACCTCCCTGGGCAGACCTCTCCAAAGATGACAAAAGAGTAGTAAGACGTCAGAGGGATCACGCTTTGGGGCAAACAGTCCCTTTTAGGGAGTTACCCCTGGGGGGTAGAGAGAATTACTGAATCCAACCTGTGTAGATCTTCGTGAAGGCCTGCCCAGTATAACTACTAACAATCAGAGATTGTCTGGATTTAGGTTCATTAGAAGACCTTAAATACTTGGCTGAGATAAATACAGTATTCCTGCCACTCATTAACCTCAGCTGTTAATCATTGTTCAGGGCCTCCTCTGGCTGTTTGCAAAGGTATGGAAGACAAGGTTCTGGTGATTAGTTAGTACAATCTTTCTTGCATCTGTGTTTTTTGTAAGCAAAATCCTGATTCTTCAACCGTGCCAGAAGGGAAGCCAATTATAGCAGGTGACTGCTCTGCTGGGATGTCCGTGCCTGCTTTCTCACTGAGTAACAGGCCCAGAAGAAACCATCTCCAAGGCCCATGGTTCATGCCATGTGCTGTGTGTCTGCAGTTAGGAACGCAAACACAGTCCTTGCATTTTAGTAGTTGTCCCAGAGAAATTCACACAGTGGTAAAAAGTCAGCATGTTTCAGAAAAAAAGTATTCTCAAGCACATTACAGTAAGAGCAGACTGCCTCATCTCTGCATAATCATGTGGTACGTTACATGTTCTCTGTAGTCTGTCTCCTGTTTGCAGCACTGAAAACTGTTCCGGTCAGGATGCTTTAGTGTACCTGCTGCTGTCTCTGAATCAAGGTGGAGAGAGAAAAAAATAGATCTCCCTTCACCTCTGAGGTCAGCAAAGTTCAGCATCTCATCCCAGAACTGTAGAAGCAAGGATGAAAGGTTGGGAGCCTGGAAAGGACCAGTGGGCCTGAGAAAGTCTTTGCAGCTGTAGTTGGAAAAAACACCCCTGTCTGGGAACAGCCAGACAGGTAACAAGTATTTGAGATCTCTTTGAAGAGAAGAAGGAGCTGGTACATTTGCAGCACTTGCTGTGGGATAGAAATGCATCCACGTTGCTATCTTCTAATGGTTAATTTATTTGGCATCTTAGGAAAATTGTTTCCAAAGGGGTTTCAATAACTATCTTTAGGACAGCATGTAATTTCCAATAAAACGCTTTATTTTTGATTCATTTTAATGTAAAATAATTCCATTTGTTTGTATTGAGATATTGACAAGCTTTAAATGTGTCCCAGGGCAAGTGTGACCAGAACCCCCCTTGGGCACTGGCTTCTCCTTGTTTCCAGTACTGACTTCTCCTTGTTTCCAGCTATGTATAATACAAAGACAAATTTGATTTCTCTATTCACTTTGGCTGCAAATTGCTTTAAACACCCATTGACTTGGATGAGTCTGTAATTGCCTACAGATCACAGACTGGCTGCATGGAAGCTGTTAACATCCTCGAATGTAGCACAACTGTTGTTGGCTCTTCTTAAAATATTATGGCTGCCCCAGTAAAAGAAACGGCAGATGCGTGGGGCCTTGCACTTTTTCAGTATGAGAAAAACGAGTGGCGTGTGTTTTGCTAAATGTAGAGTGCTTCAGTTCGGTGGGCAAGCTCGTCCTATAAGCCCATGGCAGGACAGCTGCTGAGCAGGCAGTGGGGGCTCCCAGGAAATGCATCCACCTCACACAGTAGAGCAGTGACTCCAGGAGGGCTTGCAGCCTCATGCGCTGCTGCGACTCTCGACCTGAAAGGCTTTGCACAAACCCCACCAGCTCTACTTCAAAATGTTCTCACAACTCAAGAAGACCTTGGAGGAACGCATCAAAGGTCGCCACCTTGTGACAGCTGCATTGAGGCTTTTCTGCAGCTGCCATGGCACGGCCAGGCATTGTCCCCACACCCGCAGGATAGACCTACGGTAGATAAACACCCAAACTGGCTCCATGTCCACTCCAGCAGGACCTTTCAACTGGATGCTGTACAACCATGGCAATGCTGCTGTGAGGGCCATGCAATGTAAGATGTACTGGGAATTGTGGTGTGGATATGCTCAACTGATTAGATCAGCAGGCCTTATTAGCTTCTGCCCCATGCTAGCCCTCCTTCTTTCTAAATAACGCTCTGCAGGGCCACTTGAGTGCCTTTGCAGGGTGTTCCTCATGTCTGAGGCTCTTGGAGGGTGCATTGACTCAGGTGCAATAGATCAAAGCTGGCTCCATGAGTCTGCATGGTGTGTACACCGAGTGATTCTAAAGCACCTGAAAGAGTGCAAATCTAGCAGAACCAGCACTGAGCCACAATCAATAAACCTTGGGCTTGAGCTGACATTTGCTGAAGATAGTAGTGTGCATCTAAAGTGCATTCACTGTTTTTTGGTTTTTTTAGAAACTATTTTATTTTGAGGTTTTTTTCATTTTGGTTTAGTTTGTTGGGTTTGGGCTTTTTTGCTCTGTCACCCTTTCTCATTGCACCAGGCAGTAAACTGCTGATTAGAAAGAAAAATTACCTAACTTACACAAGATACTTTGAGTGTGCAAAAGATCTGAGAATTAAAATTTTCCTGGCTGGGGCTGCTGGACTGGCAGAGGCAAAAATGTAATTATGTCCGTCAATCTCCATCTAAACAATCACTCAAATGAGATTCTATCCAGAGTAAAATGTGCTTATGTATCTCTCAGTGTCTCGACTTTACATCTGAGATTTTCTCCTCCTCAGTGGGGCGTGATGATCTCCATACTGTCTTTCTGGGACAATAGCCCATTTTTGCCTGGGAGAGAAAAATGTGCTATATTCTAAGTGCGGTTTAGAACAGCAGCAAAGCAGCAGTATCACAGCAACTTCTCCTGCTCTGTAATTTGTGTAGCTCTGTAACTGTCTATTCCCTTTCCTAGGCCATAGATTGGCATGTGTCTTTGTTTTTCTGTTGGGAACGAACAGTACTTGCCTCAGTAGTGTTGATTGGAAAATAACCCTTTATTTTTTGTTGGACCGTTTCTCAGCTGGATTGATTCCTGATTCGGTTGTTTAGCTGCACAAGCACTTCTGACAGTGCAGTGGAAAGGGAGATGAGGGATCTGAGGGGGCAGCTGGAAGCGCAGAGGACACAGGGCCTGTTCAGATCAGCCACATCAGCTCTGCTGCCAAATGCCAAGTCTTATTTTCTTGTAAGGAAATTTTTGTTGATTACAGTGATAGTTACACAAGTATGGCTGTACTGGGACAAGCCTGTGTGAATACTTAATACCCTAACTATTTTTTTTCCTGGTACCAAAGTTTGCTTTTTTGGTATTTCCTCCACCAGTTTAGTAGCTGCCCAAGAAGATGCATAGCTGCATTGGTTTGCTTTCCTTTGCTTTAGCACAGAGCCTTATTTAAGAACCAGAATAACTACCCATATTGATATTTCAGTTATCATCACAGGTTGTCTGAGTATTACAGAGATGAATGGGGCTGGTCCTGCTTTTTGGAGACAATTTGTCATGCACTCTGCACTCTTGTGGTCACCTCCGCGTGCCCTTTTTCCCAATTAATATTTTTAAGGTTTTCATCACAGCTCTTAACAACTGGAGATGCTGCCTCCTGCCTTGCCAGGGGAGCAGGGGTGTTTGGGGCAAGACTGCACCCCTGAGCTGGTCAGAGACCCCAGTGCAACCCCCTGGCAGTTGCTAGGCAGCCACGAGCTCTGTGCAGCAGAGCCAGCACAGCCAGGCATTGCTAAGCAGCCTGAGCTGCTGGGGAGCACAGAAGTAATAAGATTCAAAATTGCAGCTGCAAGAATGCACAAGATAAGAGTGACACAAAAATAGTTTTACTGTATTTTGACATGACCTTTCTCCTCTAATATATTTTCACTTGCAGGATCTGCCTTCTGTCTCAACCTCATTTTTCATAAAACTCTCTCCTCTTCATCCCTCCTGCATGCTTATCTTTGCTTCTCAGCAGTACTCTGGTGTTAGCAATCCTCCTTTTCTGTCACCTCCGCTACCCTTTTCTCCATCTGTCATCTCACTTGTTCTCTTCCCGTATTCCACTGGATCCCTTGTTCCTTTGGCCTCTTTAATTTTGGTTTTCATTCTTGCATCTTTCTCAGCTCAGCCTCTGGCCATCATGTTGTCTCCTGATTTTTCCTTTCCACTTTCACTGCATCCAGGAATTCCTCTTATATTTTTCAATTCCCAGCTCCCAGTCTAGGTCCCTTCTGCTGCTGTCAATTCCAGCTGCCCATCACAAGGTAGGCCTATCTTCTTATTCCCTCGAAATACTGCCAAGGTATCCACTGCCCTAAGAACATGAGAAAGGTGGGGCATCTAGACCCTGGTGATGCAGCCAGATACGTGCAGAACTTCAAGAAAGCCCATTTCTTTCTCCTGGACCTACCAGGGAAGATGGCTGTTGTGTGACAAATGACAGGATGACTTGCTTCTTATACCACTAACAAATGGAGCTAAACTGTTTTGTTATTGAAACATTTTGAGGAAGGGCTGACTTTAGAGCAACCACTTAAAGCAGGAGGTGGATTTCTGGCAGTAATCCTCTTTATTAGCTTTTTTTTTCATTCTTTTATTTTATGGCTTTGGAAAGGTAATTTAAATATGAAAAGAGTCATCTTATTGCAAGGGGTAAGCATGGAGTGAAAGTCAGCTTTCTGAATAGACCCATGCAGGTTTGGCATACTCATTAGAGGGTAGGGTGGGATTTCCTGAGTTAATAGCTGTTTGTTGGAGGATGGCAATCCTTTAAAATAGAAGAATTTCTTTGATATGTATATATGAAATAAAAATTTTCCTGGGAAAGGTTTTTCACCTTGCATAGAGCTTCTGGTCAAAAGCAGACAGAGAGACACCTTGCCCAGGAAAAAGTAATATTTGCATAATTAGCAGTGAAAGGGAATATAACAGACCCAAAGACAAGTCTCTGTGACTTTGATTTGAAAGCAGGGACTGAAAGGGTAGATGGCCCATATCAGCAGTGTCCTACTTGCTCAGCTCTTTGGAGTGAGCATCCCTAACAGGAAGAAAAATGCTGCTTAAGGTCTTGGGAAATGTTTTAAAGTCTGAAAACACCTTTAGCACCATTTCTGTTTTGTTTTGCACTAAAGGCTATGAGAATAGCACAAACAAAAATGTTCCTGGGAGAATGCATGTAGAGCCTCCCCAGGCTTAATGAGACTCACTGGCTCAGATATTGTTTGCAGAGCTGTAACTGCTTCCTTGAGAAGCGGAGCCTAAGACGGCTTTGCAAATTCATGCAACACTGCAAACGATGCCTTGAGACCACTGCCTAGTGCTGAACACAGAGTTAATAAGGTCTTTTGGACTATATTTACCACACCCAGAACTGAAGTGTCCCTGGTGTTCCTTGGAACAGCTCCACTATCTGGGTTTTTCTCTTCTCCATCAGTTCCCAGACTCCTATGATCCCAGATAATGGAGAGTTGATTGTACTATGCTATCACCTAGTTTATCCACACCTGAAAATGGATTACTTCATGCTTCTGGCTATACCTAACTTACCCTATATATACCTAGACTAATTTATTTCCTATCTTCAGTACTTAGTTTCTGTGTTTGGTACAGTGGATGAATAAAAACCAGAAAGCAGTAAACATCTGTGTTTCAGAGCCAACATATGAGCTATCTCTGTGGATTTTTAATTTTTTTTTTTAACAGTTAAAATTATTTATCTAAGTCCATTTTTATTCTCAATAAAAAGAAATGAAAGGCTTATCAAAATGTGCTTAGCATAATGCAAAGCTTAAAAAGAATATATTATTGTGAAGATAATCTAATTGCACAATTGCAGTTTTTCATTGTATTTGAGGAAATCTGAGCGTGGATAGGAATTACTTTTATGTTCTTTCTATTTAAAAGATTGGTGTTTTTCTAAGCGCCACCGTGTTTTTTTTATGCAGATTAAAAGCATTCGTATTCTGTACTGATTAATTGGTGTGCCTCTTTTGCATTTAAATATATACTTCATTGAATTGCAGTTTTCCATCACAAAGCAGAAAAGAAAAAATAATTAAATGATAACATCATGCTACTACAGAAGGAGTGCTATTTCCCCAATAAAAATAAATATTTGACAGCAATTCTGCAGTGATAGTATTACCAAGCACAGTATTTGGATGGCAAAATAAGGGACAACATAATAGTATTTTTTTCAGCAAGTGAAAACACATTACAGTTCTTGGGTCTGTTCCAGCTCCCAGTGAAACAGTAAAGCTTCAACTGGAAGCAATGCTGAGTCTGTAGGGTTGAGCAGTGTTTGAAAAGGACCATCTTCAATAGCACTGAAGGCAAAAGGGTTGGATGCACAGCAACCTTCAGATGCAGTTGTCTACTAGAAAATCACTTCCACACTAAGATAACATTGACATCCTCCTTGGTATTGTCCCAGTCAGAGCTCAAACACAGACTATGCAGAAATGAGCTATGTGTAATGACTGTAAAAAGTCATTACACATAGACTGAGGCTATTCTCTGTTGAGAACATTTTAAAATAAATCAGGCCACTTAGTGCATTCCAACAAAATTTAAAGGATAAGCTTTAGATATTCAAAATAAATAGGGCCTTTTCTTCCTGTTACTTTTCATTACGTAACAGGAACAATCTCTTGTGCCTATGAGATTGATTACATGTCTCAAACTTAGTTTAGATATTAATCAATCTCAGCAACCACTTCTTGTTTCCTGTAGCATAATGCGGTAAAAATTGTCCTTTAATTACCACTAATGAAAGTTACCTGCAGTGAAAGCGAATATATGCCAGTGGAAAATGAGTTGGTTCAGAGGGCAGCGAATGCAAATATGAACAATCTTAATGATGCACAGGCACAATTAGAGGTGAATATGTAAATTACTGATGACAGCTTCCTGCTATGCTCAACTATTTGCTGTCACCATTAGCTATGAATGTTTCAATTTATTTGGTCATAACCATAATATCCCACAGTATATTTCCGGACAGTGTGTTTCCTAAAAGGTTGGGGACTTTTTAAACAGTGTCATTTAATAAATACATACTTATTCAGTATTAAAAATATTTCTAACATTCTTAAAAATAATTCTGAATGTGAGGTGGATAATTATGCGTGCCATCCCTTCCCTTTAAATGTCTGACTCTTCATTCTGTATCTGACATGTTTGTATTTCTCAAAATTTCTTTGATATGTAAGGTAGATCCTATCTAGGTTTTTGCATGAATTGAAAGATGTCTCACAACTAGATGTCTTTTCTTATATGCTAAGAAAAAAAAGACTCATACTGTTCTGACTGAAAAAGAAATGAATATGTTGTTTTACATAGAAGATGTATTATAGAGCCCTCACTGTACTGTATTGGAAATTTGCAGTTGTTTCCCCTTGTAATGCTTTGCTTTTAGTTGCTTATACCTTTCTCAGTCTTAATGTAGCCCAAATAGCACATATTTCTATGTTAGACTTTATTTTTCCCCTTCAAGGAATTTGTGAGACAGGAACAAGAAGAAATGCTTTCTGTAGCATCATTACAAATATTTCAGCCAACAGGTTACACCCCCAGGAGCTCTCTATTTTGAATGAGGAAGGTAGTTAGCAGAAGGTAGTTTCAGGGCCATACCTCCTGCTCTTCCTGAAAAATCTGACAACATTCCTAATTCCTAAAGTTTTAAAACTAATATATTTGCATACTCTCAATAGAGTTTATAAGAGCTAGAATATGTCCACTGAGGAACTGGGCTATGATGATAATTTTCCTCTGTGCACTGCAAGGGTCAAGGGATTTTCTCGGCACTTTTTTTTTTTTTTTTAATACAATATCACTGTGATTGATAATGGTGTAGAGGGATTGTATCCCCTGGAATGTAACAGTATGATGAATTCTGGGAGAAGAGATAGTGGAGGCACTTGCAGGGGCCAGATAGAAGGGGCATGTACAGGTGTGAAAGAGGAGAAGAGGAAGAAAAGGTAAAGAGGAACTATGATGCGATGAAGGTTGTTGAGATACGTGGTGTCTGATCATGGCAGAGAACAGGTGGGCTGAGGAAAGCACTAAAAAACTACAAACACTTCCCACACAGGATATAGACTTGGACTCAGGACCTTGTTTTCTCTTGTTTTCTCACAACAGCCAAAAAATTCACAGGAATCTGTGGACTACAGCCTACAATCATTGCCAATTTCTCCTGCTATGTAAAGGTCATTTGCTGTAGATCTGAAAAATCAAATCCTGATATTGGTACTTATGTTGACCACACACCAAATTCTTAGCAAGTTTAAACAATGTATTGGCCAGTTAATTGCCTAGGGAGTGCCATCATCTCTTACGATCTCATGGACATCATACTTGGCTGGGTATCATCATACAAGCTACTAAGGGGGGCAGGTCCTTTTTAGCCTAGAAAATTTGTTGAAACAGGCTCTCTTTTGAAAACTCCTTTGGTTTCCAGTGAAAGAAAAAAAAATGTTTTGTAAAAAAAAGTTGGGCTGAATATCTTTTCTCAAGTGGCTAATACACATAATTTTTAATTATTTTTATTGTGTGTCCAAAAGGTTCCTTATCTCATTTCAGAGAATAGAATTCAGTATTCAAATGCTTTCTTGTTCTGCATTAGGAAAAGAGCAGCAAATCTGACATACAGTGCCTCATTCAAAGATATTATGTCTTCATAACTGAAAAAGCCTCATTTCAGTAGCCTCTTTAAGTATTATTTACAATAGCCTCCTGCTATAATAGTCTGTTAGAACAATAAAGTTGCTATAAAGTGATTTCCCGTTACAGTTCTGTGATGGACATAAACTAAATCAACCTGTAACCCAAGCCTGTAGCTGAAGCTGTTCCGTTGCTGCGGTTCAGCTGAAAGCTGGGAGGTGTTGGCTGAAGCAGCAGCAAGCCAGTCCCCACCCTGCCACCTTCCAGCAGGGTCAGTGCTGGCCATCACCCACCAGGGTTAGGCTGGAGGCTGGCAGCTGCCAGGCATTCCCTTGGTGCATGGCAGACAGCTGCATTTTCTGGATCAGAATATCATTTGTTTTTCCACTTAAGCAATATTAGTGGAAATGAGTGGAAGAGTTACCAAATGACAGTGTGAATATTGTGTGTTATCAGTACATAACTAAGATACTAATAGGAAGGGCTAGGAGGTTATCCAGTACATATCTTGAATATGGCAAAATTGTCCTCTGTACTTTATATCCAGCTTTTTATATCCTCTAATTTAAATGTACCTAACTGAAAATGGCCTGGAGCTCCCAATCCATCAGCTGTCAGACTGTTCCATAGTCTGCTATGGAACTGGACAACTTATGCAATGCTTAGAGTGACAGTGCCATATAACTTTTCGCAGATTTGCATAGAAATGTACTTTTCAAAGGTTTAGTGAAGCCAGAGGGGAATATATTTATTTATAAGTGCCTAGGAATAAGGGTCACAGCAATAATCTAACAATTTATGTATAATCCATTGCTAGTGCTTATTCACAAAATAGACTGTATACATTATGCTGTCTAATTCATAACCATTTTTGTATGAAAGGTTTTAATCAAATAAAAGGAAATGTCCAGAGAAGGTCAATGAAGCTGGAGAAAGGGCTGGAGAACGTCTTACAAGGAGCAGCTGATGGAGCTGGGGTTGTTTAGCCTGGAGAAAAGGAGGCTCGGGGGGGACCTTACAACTCACTACAACTGCCTGACAGGAGGTTGTAGCCAAGTGGGGGTCAGTCTCTTCTCCCAGGTAACAAGTGACAGGATGAGAAGAAATGGCCTCAAGTTGCACCAGGAGATGTTTAGATTGGATATTAGGAAAAAATATCTTCACTGAAAGGGTGGTTAAGCATTGAAAAAAGCTCCCCAGGGAACTGGTGGAATCACTATCCTTAGAAGTGTTGAAAAAACACATGGATGGGGCACTTCAGTGGGGAACATGGGTAGTGCCGGGTTAATGGTTGGACTTGATATTAGAAGTCTTTTCCGACCTTGACAGTTCTAGCATTCTAAGTATTTTTTTGTTCAAATCCAGAGAAATACCAGAACTAGTATATCAGTTTTAAATTCATGCCTTACTTTGTCAGAAATCTCACAATAGCAGGCTGGATTTTGTGTGTTCCTCCCCTCCTCCCCTTGCCAAGCAGATTTCTCCTATCATTTGTCTTCTGAATTTGTGTAGGAAAACTTCAGAATAATGATAAAACATGTTTTGCCCTCAGCTGGCATGTATTTATATATTAAAGCAATATACCAGTATCTGATATATCTCATACTTCTTATCCTTCTCTGTTGGTTAGTAGG
This sequence comes from Ifrita kowaldi, assembly GCA_013398055.1. NCBI lineage: Eukaryota > Metazoa > Chordata > Aves > Passeriformes > Cinclosomatidae > Ifrita > Ifrita kowaldi. The sequence continues at coordinate 36,444 of VZRS01000476.1, read as the reverse complement.
AAGATATTTAGTCACAAGAGGGTTTATTTTCATATGAATCAGTAATCTGAAAGCTAAATTCAGGACACAAAAGCAATAAGTCTCTGATTTTAGCTGGAGGGTTGGTATGAATTTCTTCCTTTTCACTATTCCTGACATTTAGAAATCTGGTTTGTTATTTGGTTATATTACTCCATAATTAATCCAGAATAATTTAGCACATCTCCTAACACTTGAAGTTATTTGGTTTTGCTCAACCATTTCTCAACATCATACTTGTAGAAGGGGAAGGACAGAAATTTGATTACTATAAAACATACTGCCACATCTGTTATACAGGGAGGGCCATGTTACATGATGAAAAAATTAATCCTATCTATCTACTTAATACAGATGTTTAGGACACACCTGACTTTTGTGCAGGTGTGAATGGATAAATGTGTCTACCTCATAAATATGCTGCTCCAGCAGGGTAGAAATACCTGTTACTGTATTGCCAAAGTGCTTCAGCTCAGCTGTGGGAGCCTGGTTCTTCAGGGCAGCATAACTAACCCCAGGCACAATCCCAACTGTGCTGTGACCATGGAGGTTTGCTCAAACATCGGCATCCATGCAAGAAGCTTGTGCTGGAATGGTTTTGTGGCTAAGACTTGGACATCCTCACACAGCCCCACCAGGACAAATCTGTAACAGGGACTTGGTCAGCATCTTTAAACTGTTTGACTGAACGTCCTTTACTCTGGCTGGAAGGAGTAGAGGAGCATTAAGGAGAGCAGTTTCAGAGGCAGATCAGAGGGGCAGCAATTAGCAATTAGCAGCCATAGATGTACAGGAGATGGTCACCTCAGCCTCTTGGAAGTAGCTAGCAAGGAATGTGTGAATGCAGCCTGAATTTGTGGAAATAGGTTTTGAAAATTATTTACTTTATTAAAATGTAGTTTGCCTCTGTCAGTTACAACAGGGTAAAGCTTGAAAATTAGTAATTTGTTTTATTTTTTTTTCATTCCGAGCCTTGGATTGAAGGGGGAATTCAGTTACGCTACAGGGTGAGTTGTCCTGGCACCATCCTGCTCTTTTGAATAGTGCCTGATCTGTGAGCTAATCTGATAAATGAAGACATTTTGTGCACACATGGTGTGCATTTTAAAGAGCTTCAGTGTCTTAACAAACTGCTCTGAATATGGTGGGCTCCACCAGAAAGCACATAATTTGAGGCACATGAGAAAGAGGTGCAGACCTGAGGAAGTAAAGAAGGTCCATTTGGAATGACTGAACAGCCACCACAGAGCTACTTTCTAGGATGGGCACGAACTTTCACTTGCTTTTAATACAACTATTTAAAATGTGCTTTCTCAAATCATTCCCAATCACTTTTCGATACCTCTTTTCAATAATGCAAAGTATCCAGACCCATTGATTTGGGGGCTTAACCTGTTTCTTTGTACCTCCAAATTTCCTGTTTCAAGACATGTAAGACAGCTTAATATTTTCAATATCTGTGGTCAAAAATGTAATAATTTTATAATTTTTGTGCATATTTATTCTGTTATCATTGATTCCCTACACCAGTTATACCAGAGATTCTTTAATGAAATATTACAGTGATGCTTTGGTGATGCAGATGACGGCATCCAGCAACCATGAACCTCTTTCACAATGACTTAGAAAATATCCATCTGTGAGTCCTACTGTGAGTGCAAATCTGAGTCAAGAAATAAGGGAATGGCAGGTGGCACGAGAAAAAACCACAAGGCCAGAATTCCTGACAGCCAAGGGCATATAAATGTATATAGGACTTAATTTTATTATTACTAAATCAGTGGGATGCTCAGGATGTTGAGCTTGAACATGTGCATAATCACAGGCTTAAGTCAGCACAACTGCTATTTTATCTCCAAAGGGCACATATTTGGGCTGTGGTTACAGTGGTTTGGTCTTTGATTTGTGAATGTCTCTTGTTCCTTCCTCTGTCCTGCACATAATTTTGGATTTATTTATGCAGAATAAAGGAGGAGCTGTGGTGGGAGTGGGGTCAGAAGGTTTGTACAGCCATGTGAGCTACAGCACAACCCACCTACTCCACGAGAGGACCCTGCCTGGAGTACTGCATCCAGCTCTGGGGTCCTGACTACACAAAGACATGTACCTATTAGAGCGGGTCTGGAGGAGGCCACAAAGATCATCAGAGAGAGGGAATAACTCTCCTATGAGGAAAGGCTGCAAGAGTTGGGGCTGTTCAGCCTGGAGAAGAGAAGGCTCTGGGGAGACCTTGTTGTGGCCTTTCAGTACTTAAAAGGGGCAAACATTTTATCAGGACCTGTTGCAATAGGACAAGGGGTAGTTTTTAAACTAAAAGGCACTATATTTGGACTAGATACAAGGAAGATTTTTTTTTACAGTGAGAGTAGTGAAACATGGGAACAGGTTGCCCAGGGAGCTGGTAGATGCTCCAACCCTGAAAACATTCAAGATCAGGTTGGATAGCGCTGTGAGCAACCTGATCTAGTTGCAGATGTTCCAGCTCATTGCAGTGGGTTTGGACAAGATGACATTTAAAGGTCCCTTACAACCCAAACTATTCTATGATTCTATGATTTTACCAATAGTTCATAATGTACTCATCAATTTCATATAGAACATCACTACTTTATTATGTATGTACAAATATACATGTATATAGTTGGTCATTGCACTGTACCCTCTATTATAAACCAGAAATACATTCTCCAAAGCTTTAACTATTTTAAAACTTTTTGAAAAAGGAAGTCAGTAAACAGTGTCTGCAGTACATTTATCATGACATAGACTCTAGAATAGAGAACGCTACTAATCAAAAGCTTTAATCACAGTGTTTAAAACCCATATTTTTATTTACATTAAAAGGAAAAACAAGGGAGATCTAGTTATCTGCATCTTCTAAAATTAGATCTCCTTACATAAGCACATACAGATTAATCACATCCAAGAATTTTAAATGAGCCAGCAAAGAGTGTTACAGACTGTTAATATTCATTCTCAGACAGTTTTCAAACAGTGGAGACGTTCCAGAGCACTGAAAGAAAGCAAAAGTTGTGCCAATATTGAAAAGAGATATGCAGGTATTATAGCCCTATCAACTTAATATTGATCCCAAGTATATGGCAGAATGACTAGCAGGAGATTCCACTAAGAAAGAATTAAAGAAGAACGATTTAATTAATGCAAATTAGGAATGTATGGAGAAGTACACATATTTTCAGGATAACTCAATATCCTTTTGTGTGAGAATACAAGTTGAATAGATAAATGTGTTGTAGAAATGTATTTATACTTCTGTAAAATACCTAACTGTAAAATATCTGTAAAATATCTAACTAATAAAAATTTGAGACACAACAACAACAAAAAAATATTTTAATAGGACAGCATTATGGTCCATGTGAAATAAAAAAAGGCTGATAGGCTTCAAAAGTGATGATAAAGGGTATATTGATCTTGACTCCTTGTTGGTTAACTTACTTTGATTATCCTCCAAGAAAACAACAAAATCATTGCTGATAAAAATTTGCACAGAGCACAATGATAAAGACAGTGACAAATAATTAAAATAACAGACTGACATGATAGAATGATCTGATGGGCTAGTTTCAAAAACAGCAAAACTGATTGCAACCCAATCTTGTTCGCACCACTCCGAAGAAAAGCTTTAAGAGTACACAGTTATAAGAGGGGTCCTCGACTACAAGTAGGATAAGAGTGCTTTGAGGCCTTCACCCACCTCTGTATCCAAAAGGGCCCATGAGTTCTGGACATAAGAGTGAGAATATTGAGTTTGGAGAAGGCAGTACTTCAGTCTTGTATTGCCTCTGACATTAATAAAAGTATTCCTGAAGCATTGTACCTAGTAGTAGTGTCGATGATTCACAAAAGATGTTAAAATATTGGAAAGACATAGCAGTGAAAGAATGAATTCAGTGGAGTGAAAGCATCGGTGAATTCAATTCTAAAGAAAAGAAATCCAGGAGCTCCTTGATTTCTATTTATACAGGTTCATAGGATTGTTGGAGAACCCTTCAGGAGGATAATAGGGAGTTTAGTAATCTAGTAGACACGGCTGCATGAGGATTAAAAACTGATATTTTTAATATTTTGCCTGGCATTTTAGTATTATGCAGGGCATATTTTGCTGTTCTGTTTCTTTTGCATGGCAAAATGTAGTATTAGTATTTGTTTTCAGGATGTGTTAAAGTAATCTCTATGACACTGAAGACTTGGGCTCTTTAATGGGTACATCTTTGATAGGAGACTTATAATGCCTCCTGAAACTGCCCTCTGCCCTCTGTTAGATAGCTCTGTGTGACAGATTCCAATGTAAGTGTCACAGTGACATGGACGCCCAGCTCCCCACTTACTTTAGGGCTGCATTTCTGTCTTTATCTGCTGCAGACCTTTAAACACCTCTCTTTAGGTGCATTCAAAGACTTCTGTGGATTCAAGGATAATTTTCATTTTGTATAGCTAAATTGTCTCTATTTCTTGGGTTATTTTCAAAAACCAACAGTAAGTTACTTAGGAATCCATTCAGTAAGTTCTTTGATTTTTTTCTAGTTTTTGGGAAACAAAAACTGACAGCTGTCTTTTCTCATTAACCTATCATTTTCAGAAGCTTTGATACTAAGTTTCTCATGCTGATCATATGTTATAGTGATCAGAATATTTTAGTGCAAAGAAAAGTAAAAAACCACTTAAGACACTAGATTTCCTCACTTTTCATCCATCCTATTTATTCATACAATAGTTTTCTGCTTTAGAATACTCACTCTAATAATTTTTTTGTTTGTTTTAAATGGCAAAACCCATAAGGTCTGATCTTGAGATGTTGTACATTGTTGTAGTTCACCCATCTACCCCATCTAAGTGAACTGGACAGGTCTTATCACCCCAAAACTATGAAGCAAAGACAATGCCTTTATTTCAGTTGAGCAGAAATGATCTAACAGTATAAACTGAAACAGCTCCTGAATGTCAAACTTCTTTCTCAATAAATCTTCTCAGATAAATTTTGTTAGAAACGTCTTGCAGCAAATGTGATCTGAATATGAGAGTGAAAAATCCATGGTTTATAGCTGGAAAAGTGTCTAGCTGGCACTGATTTCTACAGAAGTCTGATCTTTACTACGACTGGTACAGCAAAAGAGCTGGGTGCTTATGGGGATTGCAATGAAGTGGGGGTCCTGTGCTGAGACACCCAATTAAACTCACTCTTAAGTCCTTCTGAGAGCTTGTTGGAGGACTCATTCCAGTAATTCACCAATCTGTTGAATTAATTGTTGAAACCCATTGAGTAAAACCACAGGGGTATATTTTCTGCCTGGATAAATATCCACAATGATAAACACAGGCCTGCAAATACTTGAGATGTTTGCCAGCTATATTCCAGGCTTTGCACACTGGTAAACATGTTTCATTAGAAATGTCATTGAAATCATCAAATTTTCACAAAGTCATTTTTCAGACTTGCTAGAAAGAATAATAAAATTCTTTTGCTAGCATTTTAAAAGAACATGCATAAAGTATGGGTGTTTCATTTTTTTCCCCTTCCAGATACTGAGAAGAAAATATCACAAGAGCTGTCTGGCTATAAATACGCCATTGCATAAGCACATTAATATGATCCAGTCACAGTATTTTGTTTGCTATTCCCAAGAGGCAAATTACACAGGGATAGGCTGCTAAGACTTTAGCAGCAGTAGCTGAGAAGACAAGAAGCACAAATGTCAAAACAGAAATAATATACCAGACACAGTTTGATTTTTCAGAGTCAAATTCTTACTCATTTGCATTATGAAAATGTGTAACACCATAAATATTCCCAAATCTATCAAGTAATTCCAAGTTTATATCACTGTAAATGACAGCACAATTTGACCTCCAGAAACTGTATATTTTACTGAAGGGAAAGGATTAAGTATTTATTACGAGCTGTCTTCTGTTGTTTAATAAGACACAGTTTGTCATTGCTGCAAGATGAAACTACGTACTCTTCAAAGCTCAGTTTATGGCTCTGTAAGGGAACGGGTTTTTTAAAATGTTCTTTCTAGAATATGCAAAATCTGAACAATTCTCTTATAACTATCTGCTGGCTCTACAAGAATAATACCTTGAGGCAGTAAGGAAAACTGAACTTTATTAAAAATTTCATCAAAGAGATGAATAGTAGGCTTGGAGAAAAAAAAGAGGGGCTTAAGACACAATATGGCACTGCATTATACTTCAGAAACTACAAAGATATAAACCTGTAAAGGGTTTTGACTTCATAAGTGCTGTACAGTTCAATGCAAAGTCAAATACTGCTGAATGTCTTTGAAAGTATGATCATATTTTGTTCTTCAAAGAGCATTTTATGAAACAGATCTAAGCTTATATCCTTGTTACTCCATCTACTTTTTTGAAATATGTGTGAAGTGGGGGAACATGGTAGAAAACAAAAACACGGGTTGAAATATTGATCACTGAAAGACCTGAGATACCTGAATTGAATCACTCAAAAGAGATCTGAAATGGGATCTGTTACCTTTAACGCCTTTGACAACAAGGAGGCTAATCCTTAGGCAAAGAAGCTGCCGTTAATAATGGTTAAAAATAATTCCATTACTTAATCCCCAACTGTGAAATGAATGGGTATTTCTAGTTGAGTTATTAAGGGGTGTAACTGAACCTCACAAGGAAACTTCTGTCCCCAAAAGTATTCTTGTTTGTGTCAAACTAGTCCTATGCCCAAAGGGCTTTTCCTGAGGAACACAGATTGGCCTACATAAGTGAACGAATTTCAGCCGCTGTTTGTGCCATATTCATGGTAAGTAAATAGTTCTCTTTGTCCAGAGCTGTTGGTTTTGACACAAATATCCTTGATTATTTCATTAAAAAATCCTCCAAGTAAATGTTATTTGAAACATTAGCCTTTCTACTGTAAACAGTATAGAAAGTTGCTCCTTACAAAAAACTCTTCCCTTCTTAGACAACATCTTTTCATTCTTCATCAGCATGTAGATTTGACTTAGAAATTGTAATGCTAATTTAGTTCTTCATAATTATGACTATTAGGTTTTAAATAATTCATTTTTCCTCCCTGCTGGATTACATACTTCAAAAAGTAAGCCTTGCTAAAATTACATGCTCTTGGATCTCGTAGCTTACAGAACTTGCTTATAATACATATGAGACTATGGTCCACTTTCTTGAGAACCATTTTTAAAGTATCCTGTAAAATACACTGCTGTGATTCAGATCCTTGAGGGAGCAATAGGCATAATTGGTTCCAGTTTCAGCTTTTCACTTGCATAATCTAACTGACTCCTTTGTCCCTCAAGTAAAATGAAGGTGCTCTTCAAGCTGGGCTGGGGTATAGCTCAGCACTGCAAGCAACTGCTAGAAAACTAATGCAGTAGGATACAAATGAAAATGATATGAAGGGACTGTGGCAGCTCACAAATGGCACAAAATGAGGATTGTGAGGTAGCTCCACACATCAGACTTTGATAGACTATCCTGTGGCATAACAGCGCTGAACTCGATAACCATCCCTAGTGCACCTCTGAAGGATTGGCCCAAGGTTACACTCAAAATCATGATTGTCTGCCCTTTCTTCAGAGATCCCCAAAATGTATTCCTTCAGCAACTCCAACAGCATGCTTCCATACGAGACTTTATGTGTCTCAATGATGCCAGGAATACCTCATATTAGTGATTCATGGGCTCTCCATTATTAGTTCTTAAACACCAAGTGAAGAGGAGTGTGAGGACTGCAAATTGTTCAGACATGTCAAGTGTCACACATTGCACTTGCTGCCAAATCACACTGGTAGCAGAGTGCCATGGTCTCTCCTCTCTCACATCTCAACCGATGGGCAGCATTGGTCACTGTTTCTATCACAGTTCCCATAGTTTGGCTTCTCATACATTGGATGACAAAAAAAAATAGAGCAAGTCATACTTAAGATTACTTTGGAAACTGCTCTTGTGGAGCAATAGAAACACAGCTCAGTTTAACGCATATATTATAATTAGATTTTGCAAGCATGTAATATAATTTTGTTCCCTAAAGAATGGAGCCTAGGTCCTCCTTGAGATAAAGCTGCAGATCCATTCGTGGCTGTCTGTGAAAGATGAGAGGGTCTCCTTTATTACCTGTACTCCACATTTAATTATTGTTAACTCTTCATGGAAGTTACAGCACTGAGAATGCAAAATATACATAAAGACATCTAATAACAATGCTAATTAGTATTATATATGAGTATTAAAATTAACTAGTCATTTATGGTATGTTCTCACAATATGTTCATCAGTGCTCAAAATTTGCCTCTCATTTACTATTTCATGCTTGTGTCAGAGCATGATGGTACTGATTATTTTGGGTTATTTCAATTACCTCATTCTGGATCTGCAGATCTCTCACACACACACATCTTCAGTTCAAAGAGGGCAGCTTCTGTTTCTGTGCACAGACATTAAATAGGTTGTCATTTGCATCTCTTTTAAAGCCTACTTCCAGTGAAAGTCTGGGAACATTCATTATAAAAATGCAGACTGCATTTCTCTTAAATCTATTTAAAAGGCAAACATCATTATGGATTGTCTCAGATAAACAGAATTTACACATCAGCTGGCATCACAAAAAGCTCCTAATTTTTCTATTACTTTTTTGAAATTAACTCCTTGAATGCTCAAAGAATACGGAGACCCATTTATCTTCAAAAAGCACTTCCCTTTGATCTGAGCTTCTGTCATTCCTACCTTCATGGATAAAAAAAAAGATGATAAATCTTAGTATGAAGCTCACAAGTGCTTTAGAAATCTAGCACTCCAAATGAAAAATGCAGAGAAATTATTCTGTAACATTCAGGAGTGGAGCAGTGCTCATAACACGGGTTCATCGTTTGCCCAGCGTGGGGAATCCTATCTGAACACCTCTGGAAGTGTCAGATTCTCTCCAGCAAAGCTCTCCCCAGGCCAGCTGGCTGCTGACCTTGTGGAATGTACTAGCTCAGCAGAGCTGGGGCTGATCTGCTCTAATTCCCTCTCTCTGGAGCTTTTCTTTCCCACCAGAGGGCATACACTGTGAGCACACAACTGCCTTCAGAGGAATTTAAAATATATATTGTATACTAGATAAATGAACTGACTTGAATGCCAAGATTTTGTACTCAGTTCCATTCAATGGGACTGTTAATTCATCCTGTTGCTCACTGGGTAAATTATTCCATTTGCTACAAAAGCAGTTGGTTTAGCATACTTTTGTTTGACTTTGCAGAGTGCTGGATGCGCAGCGCTTTTGAATAAGGCCATTCATTTATTTAGCTACCGAGCTAACTGGTAGTACTGTGCTGGTATTCACCCACATCTCTGGATACCATGGAAATAGTCGCTCCCTGGGTTCTAGGCATGCCTAAAATTTTAATGTAAATAGGAGTCATTGAAACTATTTTTAAAAATGTGTCTACAGTGGTAATTTAGGTGAATTGTGTGGGACTAGGTGCGGGTATGAGGATGGCTGTGAGGAGGGGAGGCAGCAACACAGCAGGCTGCCAGAGCGCTGGGTGGTAGATGTCCTGAGGATAGCTGAGGTCCGTAAAACGGGTGTATTATGACACGTTTTGAAATTTTCATTTTCCTGTATTGTAGCAATACAAGCGGGGGAGAGAGAGGGTAGGAAGAGGAAGAGGAAGGAGAGAGAAAGAAACTACGTTTCCCGGCGTGCCCTCGCGGCCTCGGGGCGGCGCGGGAGGAGGGAAGGGCAGGGAGCCACTGTGGGAGACGTAAGATGGGCGCCTGAGGCCGGGGCGGAGGTCGGGGTGGGCTGAGCGCGGGGCTGGGCGGGGGTGCGGCCGAGGCNACCGCTGGAAACTCGGCATTAGTGCTGCTCCCCGCCTCTCGGGGAAAGCGCCGGCTCGGGGGCTTCCGAGCCCTGCCAGGAGTTCCTCAGTCGGGCGTCTGGAGCAGGGGATCTGTCAGCTCCCCGCGATTTCAGCCTCCCTGAAATCCTGAAGTTGGTTTAACAAAGCTGTTACTCTGCTGAAAGAGTTAATAAAATGGAAAAGCAAAACCAAATCAGAACGTATCTTTTTGATAAGAGTTATCGTAATAATTTTTTTTGGAAGTTGGTTATTACGTACATCATTAATTCTGGTGTAAGTAAAATCGGATTTTTTTGAGGTTCTGAGGTAAAGGTCACTGTAAACTTCTAATGATTAGAATCCAACCTCAAGCTACTTGATTTAATGAATTGGTTATGACTCTCCACTGCCAGCTGTTAGAGTTTAATATTTACTTTTTCTACAAAAGTGTGTTCCACAAAGGAAGTAGAGAAAACCAAATCGGGAGGTATGGTGAAACTGTTACTGCAAGTGTTTTCAAATACCTAAAGTAAACAAAAACACTGCAGAAGGCTGTGTTTTGAGTTAATTGTGTTTGTTTGGTTTGGTTGGTTTTTTGAGTTCTGCAGACTCTCAATAAGTTATCATTTGTTAACAGTAAAATGACTTGCAAGATACTTTGTTTACTGGGAGCTAAGCCTGTCCCTTTAAACTGAGTGAAAGGACATTGGCTTTATGTTACTTATTACCTTTTTTTATTCTAATTGTGGAGTCTGACCTTAGCAGTAGTAAAGGTTATAGTCCTTTAAACTCCATCTGAAACTTGCTGTTTGTACAGTAAATATTTTCAGTGGTGCTGGTTCTCAGTAGATGAGGTGAAGATGTTCTCTCTTGACTTATATTGTACTGGTGTGAATCAGGCTGTAACAGACTACAGGCTGTTTTCTCACAGAACCATTAAGCTTGTAAAATACTCACTAATATTCTTGATGACGATTTAATTGTATTTTAAAATGCTTTCACTAGGTTCATTCCAGCCAACGAATGAAATGATGCTCAAGTTCTATAGCTTTTATAAGCAAGCAACCCAAGGACCCTGTAACATTCCTCGACCTGGATTTTGGGATCCAATTGGTAGATACAAATGGTAACTTTTCATGAGTTGTTGTTTTGGGGATTTTTTTTTATGCTTGTAGTGGAGATGTGTAGAAGAGTAGCACTTGGAGAAAGAATCTCACTAAACTCCTTTTTTAAATAAAAAGAGCATTTACAACCTTTGATGCTTGAATTAGTTTTCTGTTGTATTCCAGCTTTCTAGCTCAGATAATTTATAACTTCCCAGAGTTGCAGGTGGAAATGTTCCCTTGGATTATGCAGGTGGGCAGGTTTTTCTTGGGCAACCACCATCATGGTACCTCTTCAGTGTTTATCCCATGTTGTAAAATGAAATTTTAGGTGCTCTGCAGAATGAGTGATGTGGATGAGTGTGTGGAGTTCTTCCTTCTTGAGTTTTTTTGTGTGATGTGAGCCTGAAGCAAATAAGTGCTCACTGGCAACCACTACTACAGCTTCGAGCTCTTGGTGGGGAGGTTGGGTTTATGTGTCTTTCTGGTTTGTCTGCTCAGTGGCAGGGCTTCCCACTGTCTGTGTTTGTCTTGTCCTGGGAAGACTTCTGATTCACCAAATTGCTAAGTTCTCTTTGACAAACCAATGTGAACGTTTTGCTTATAGTATTTTAATGATGATTTGTCCTGAAGAACAAGTATTATTGCTGTGTTATGGTTGTGGTGGTCTTCAGAATCTATGAAATTATTCCTATGACTTTTTTTTTCCCTCCTTCCTTCCTCCTCAGCCTCCCCAAGCCAGAGTGCAGGGGATAGACTAGGGCAGTGAGCTTTCCTCCACCTGGTTGATTGTAGCTGGAATGTGAGCCACCAGCCTTGGTGGTTTTCTTTGAGTGGGACAAATAGTCTGGAATGTCAAGTCATGTGCAAGACTGAGGAAATGTTTTATTGCAGTCTGTGTTCTGACAGATTCCTTTTGCAATGCTGATAAATTTGGTTAGAGTTTTCTGTCTTGCAGAGTTGGAGAGGGGAAGATTTTATGTAGGTTATAAGTAGCTGCTGTGGTAACTGGGCTGATGGCTACATTATTTGCCTACTAGACTGATGTGTCTTTTCCCAATTGCTAAACTCAAAAAGGACAGATTTTTCTTTTAGCTTGTTCTACCTCAGTGACAGCTGTTTGTAAGTGCTGGGTGAAGTGTCTGGGCCTGTTTGTTTTATACAGCAGAGGATCTTAAACTCAACTTAGTCAAAAGGGTAATGTGTTTGTCTCATATCTGGGCTTATTTACAGCTTACTGGGTGCAAAATCATAGGCAGTCAGTGAGGAACTCTTCAGTCCCCCGTTTGTTCAGTTTGTTGCTTCTTCCTCTGCTGTGTGATTATCCTAGCAAATTATATATTTGTACTTGTGCTGGTTTGGCCAAAATCTAGCAATATATCCTCTGAGAGAAAACCAAGTTACAACCACCCTTGCCCCCACCAGGTTCGGGAAAAAGGAAATTTTCCTCAAAGGAAAGTGAAAGATCTAAAAACTATTTATTTAACAAACACACCAGAAAAGGATAATAATGCTAAATAATGAAAAAGTGAATCGTTCTTGCATTTTACTTGTATCAGAGAAACTTTGGACATTATATAACTGACCTACTTAAGGCCAAGTTGAAAAAAATCCAGTATGCCCTGAAGATACTGAAGGTGTGTGACTTTCTTTCCTAGGGATGCTTGGAGTGCCTTGGGAAACATGTCCAAAGAAGAAGCCATGATAGCCTATGTTGATGAAATGAAAAAGGTATGTTTACTAATGCAGGGATTTTCTAGAACAAATGTTCCACAAATAGAGGAATGTGAGGCGAGTCTTGCTGACTACTACTGCCAAAGCTGCAAATGAGTTATCCCCTATGTGAACTGTTACATTTCAGTACTATGCTGTTTGGCTTGTGGGAAGAAGAAAATTACAAAGTTCCTTCGAAAGCGACAGGATTTGTGTTATTTTCAGAGAAACATGAGAGATCTAGCTGATATGAAGCTTAAATGACAGAGCTAAAGAAAGTGAAATACTGAAATCATGGTAAAGGGGGCATTAAGGAAAAAAAACTGTGCTGCAAACTGCCTCAGTTCTTACAGCTGAGAGAGGTAAGTGATCCTTATCCTGGAAAATAGACTAAAACAACTTTCCAGAAGGACTTCAGGAGAAAAGGTCTCGCTCTCATGACTGGAGACATTAATATAATCATATATGTAAACTTAGTAATTTTCAATTTTTCAGGAAGAACTCAGCAACCTAAATTTTCTGTACTTGTCATGAAAATATTCCATGTATATTACAGTTGCAGTGAAACTATTAGCATTGAGTAATGTGCTCTGTTTTGGAATAGATGTGTAGCTTGTAAACAGTCACAGTTACCATATTAAGCAGGAATTGCAGCATTAACTAAAGTAAACAGAGTTAAAGTTTCATGTCTTTCATTAACTAACCCTTTTCACTGCAGTCTTTTCACTGAAACTTTTAGAAATTAGTTTTCCAGTTTAAAGATTGTTTGCTGTCAATCTGGATAAAAGTATGATTGTAATCTATTATTATAATGAGGTTAGCATCAAAGCGAGAAAAGCAAGGGGAAAAAGTTCTACTCCAAATACGCTTGCTTTTTTCCTAGGCCACTGTCTTGACATCAAACTCTGAACCTGTTTAATGGGTGATGCAACAGAAATTTTTACTAGGCAAGGAGCTGGAGTCTGATTTACTGTTCTTTTTCCTGTCTGTAGTTTTGGTAATTGAGTTCCTGCTGGTATTACTGTATCTGCTTTAAAATGAAAAATAAGCAACTCCAGAAAACGCAGAAGGCCAAATACTGTTTGTTTGATTAAAAATCTCACTAAATTTTAATAATTCCTTTGAATGTGTGCCACAGGGTTTAGTGCTGAATTTCAAATCTTGGATACAATATGTGTTGGTATTTCAGTAGATTACCTTGTGGGTTTTTCTAGGTGCAGTAACTGGTTTGGTCAGGACACTAAAACTAAGTGAAATGGCAATGTTTGTTCTAAAAAAACTCTATTAAGCCTCATTCCATGAAGTCTGCTTACTTGACCCTAATGAACCACAAATACTCTGCCTCTGTGCGGATTACATACAGGGATTGGAGAGCAAATGACTTCTTGCCTTGCTCAGCTTTGAAACTGGGGAGTGTGTTTACCCTGCTTTTGGTTTCAGCTCTCACATTTGGAATACTAGCTTCAGCTTTTCCATCCCAATTGATTCTACTTGAAATGTCAATGGAAGTGCATTTCAAATGGATCCACTGGGTGGTTCTATCAGCACATACTGCACTAATCCTCATGGACTTAGTGTGGGCAATCTGCTGTTACTGCATAAGTATCCATGTCTAAGGGACCGACTTGCAGGCTGATATCCCAGGACTGTGTTTAAGGGTGTATAAGATTGCTGTATTCCCCCAGCCCTGGGGCATTCCATGGCATTTGCACATTGTGTTTGGGCTATACATGCATCAGATGACCCTGTCACAAAATTCTAAATTTGTTTTGGTGGTTCTTTTTTTTCTCTCCTAATGTGATAACCTTGAAAATCACAGTTGAGGAATGTGTCTGGGTGAGGTTTTGATATGCTGGTGGGAGATGACCAAATGTCTTATTTTTACTTAAAATAAACAAAATGCACCTGAGCTCAGATTCAGGGTTAGTTTGTTTCAAGTAGCATTTCTGAAATCTGTTTTGCAATGCTGTTTAAACTAATTTGTTTACATTTCAGATATATTGTTTTGTTATGTATTACAAATAAGATATCTTAGCATGAAGCATTAACACTATATGGTGTTTCTACTTTAAAACATGGTATATATGAATTGTGTGACATCCAAGGAAGACAGTGAATCAGGATACATAATAACTTATTTTTCACTTTCAGATTTTGAGATTGCTTATTAAGCCTGGTGGCTATATAAGTAAGGAGTTGCTTTTGTTTGTGGAAGTATTTTTTCTTTTCGTGCTCACTTAAAAGCTAGCAGGTAGAAAAAAATCTAAGAATTGCTATGAGTAGCACAGAATATATTGAGGTCTGTTTAGAATACATGAAGAGCAGTAATGTGCAGACATCATAGAAATGCATGTATGAAACAGTTTACAGAGCTGACTATAGAAATAAATACATAACAAATACGAGCCTTGTTCTAGAATAGACTTCTTGTTTCTCTCAATGTTACTGAAGTTAAAAAAAAAGCTATCACAAAACTGTTCAATCTCTGTTTCATATCCAGCTCTGTATCTGAGTATTTCTCCCTAACAGAGACAGAATGAATTATGTTCACTGGACAGATCAGAGAAGTGGCAGTGAAACTGCAGGTCGATAGAATTGTTGTCTCTTGGTATCCTTGACTGGTTTGCAAGTGTTGACTTGTTAGGTGTCAGCCTGCCTGGAGCTCCTGCTTTGTGCAATAACGCTGCAGCTTTTGCTCCTACTGCTTACTGGCGTGCTTGGTGCCTTCGAGCAGCATGTTCTGTGGCAGCATGTACCTTCATCTGTTGCTTTCTTGGTGCCCTTCAGGAGGAGGAGGTACACTGTAGCTGTTAGTTTGTTTCAGCCTGAGTTTTTACCTATAGCCATTGCCACTTTTAAAATACGGTAACTAAAAAAGTAGAGAATGAAAAAGGAGCAAAGCTATTGGCAAAAAGCTTGTTGAAAGGACTTAAACTAGAAGGGGACAATAATACCATGTGCTTTTAAAATAGTATCCAACTATTGAATCTCTTCTGTTTAATTTATTTTAGATTTAAGATTTGGCATTCCTATCATGTGATCAAATGTATTGTTTTTGTAACTTGAAATGAAGAAATGCTCCACATGACTTCAAGAGCAGAACTTGGTTCTAGTTTGTTCTTCTTCTGAGTGTGTCTTTGTGCTGTCCCAGTTTTGCTGTGTTGTGTCCATTTTTTGGTTTGGGTTTAGAAGCACCTAGTAGTGCACTTCTGATCTGCTCCTTATGTTCCACTGAAGATGGCAGGGTTTGACAGTACGAAGAACCCTCTTAAGACAAAAAAAGTATTTCCATTTTATTTTATTTGTGGAAAGACTTGTCTATAAAATAATTATATCAGGTAACAGCAGCCTTTTGAACTTTGAGATGGTTTAGTTCGAAATTGCAGAAATAATGGATTCCAAGGTCTACTGATAAATACTGTGTCAGGGCTGTGTTTTAGTCTTGGCAAATGCATTAGCTCTCTCACCTTGTCTTCACCTAAAAAAAATTAATATAAGTAGAACATTCTTGTTCAATAACTTAGTTTTATGTTGTTTCCCTGTAATTAAAAAAAGTTTAAAAAAATCAGAATAACATGTTTAGTGACTTAGTGAAATGTTACTGAGCTTTACAATGACCAGCAGTTTCTAAAATAAGTTTAAATGAATGAATGAATCATTAAAATGCTGTTTCATAAGATGCTTCATGTTTTGGATTTGTGCAGATTCTTGAGAGTATGCCAATGACGGACAAAGTTGAAGAGTTACTACAAGTAATAGGCCCATTCTATGAAATAGTAGAAGATAAAAAGAACAGAGGATCTGACCTAACATCAGGTTCGGACAAATAACTTTCTTTGTACTACTAATAATCATAATTCAGTGTTTTTCGGGGCTTGTTTTCTGTAAATAATTTAAAAGCTAAATGTTCCATCTCTCTGTTCATTCTCTTTACCATATGGCAGTTCGAATGGAGAAAGTCTCTAAGTATTTGGAAGGTAGGAATAATAAATTATGTGTAAATCCATCGTTTCCATTGTTTTGGTGCTTCTAGGAACTTCCTGCTAACATTTGTGACTTCTGAGCTTGCCACCTCATTAGGCTGGGTTTTGTTTTATTTTACTTTTGGGCTGATTAGATCCAGGAAGCTGCATGTTTAGTCCTTGTAGATGGGCTTTTTGACCTGCTGAAGGAAGCCTGAAGAAAGGAGAGTATTTAAAATAAAACAACTCTCCCAACCAAATCTACATTGTGCCTTTCTATTATGAAAAGGAACAACTAATGTGTAGTGATACATTCTGTTGTAGCTGTTGATTATCAAACTGAATGCAGTTCTGGTAATCCAGCTCTGTCATCTAATCTAAAATTCAAAAAAACCACAATCAAACCCCATGCTTTTTAAATCATGGCTTCTCTAATACACACAAATTTTCCGATGCTCAAGTTCATTAAAGGAATATTTATACATTTTAAATTACTGTCAGGTGGCAAACCTAGTGGTGTCATAGCTGCATAAAAATCAGTGTGTTGATTTTATTTAGCAATACCATTGTGAGGCTGTTTTGATCATACCAGTTATTATGTTACAGGTAATGTGTTCATAAGGTTGTCATGTAAGTCTTACAGTTCTTTAAATCTGGCTTAAAATGACATTTAAAAACTGAAATGCAACAGGGCAAAACTTGAAACTGATTTTAAAAACCAAATCCATTGCACAAATAAATTGGTTAATGTCTTTAAGAAGTATGAATCAACTGGTTAAGTTGCCTTTTGTATGTGGCTTTTTCCCCCTGCCTTAAAGGAACATGGTTTTGTTATCAAGCGTCAGAGAAACAGAAATAGTTTTTCATTGTTTTGGGGGAAAAGTAATGGTAGTTGTTTTTACATGGCCATTTTGAAAGTGGGTGTGACTTTTTCTCAACTGAAGTTGTGTGTACTTGGTGTGTGGGATGCAGTAAGTTTGCCTGACAGCTGGATTGATAGGCAGGTAAGAGTATCAGTAGATTCAGGTCAGTGATCTGTCTAATAAGGATTTACTTAGACTTGGTGTCTATGGCACAGTGCCAGAAGCCACTTCTTTAAAAAATGACTTGCCTAGATACACAGAGAATCATGGAAGTTGAACTGTACCTGTTTCCATAACACGTCTAGCATACTTCTTTTTTAAAGAGGCAGTTTAAACATATGGTGGTGTAAGTTAAACAGAATAGCAGATTTCAGCTTTACCTTGTTCTGTCATTGTTGCAATAATTCTGGTGATATGTCATCATTCATACGGCTTACAGGTGCAATATGCGATTATGCCACAATAAATTAGGGCAGAATTATCACATAGTCCCTTGTATGTTACAACTTTACCATTGCATTTAAGGTTTTGAAGGCCTTTCTTTGGTGCTTTGACCACTTCCCTGAATAAAAGTGAAGCTGGAAATAATTATTGTTGTTTACAGTACAGATATCAAAATATTTCACAGAAGTATGGAAGCATGATTACCTTTAGTCTTTCAGATACATACTAAAGAATAGAACCAATGTACCAAGTCTGTGTTTGAGATAATGTAGACACTGGTGACAATACTGTTAAAAATTGACACATGGTTATGTTTTGAATGTGTGAGTTTATCCAGTCCTGTTTCTTTCCTCACCCCCAAGCCCCTACAGTCTGTACATTCCATTGTGGAAGGTATGTTTTTCAGGGGCGTGCAGTTGGTATGTTCTGAAAACTGGGACCCTTCTCTGGACTGCCTTGCTTCATATTGTACCCTGTCTTCTGGTCCATTCTGTTTTGAGTTTGCATTTGTTTTGATTTCTGTTCTTCCATCAAACTTTAATCTGTATGCAGGTCATTATCTGTTTAAGAATTGTATGTCACCACCTCAAAATCAACAGTTTCTTGAATTAGTGGAAGAGAATTGTCTGTAAGTTCAGCGTACATCAGGTATGGATTGTGTGTTGTCTCTAGCAGATTGGGCTCAACAGAAAAGTATAGCCTTTTAAAATTGCATTTCTAGTCTTTGTGGTTTCTTTGAAAATGTTAAATACAAACCATTGAAATACTGCCTTTCTGAATCGATAAAGCCTGTGGCTCCTTAATAAAGAACACAGAAGTCTGAGAAGCCAGCATTGAAATAAATGACTTGTAACATCTACTAGAAAACCAGGACAAACTTACTGGATCCATGGGTTACAAATATCCAGACTTGAATGTGTTGGTAAAGAAAGAAAAACAAAGAATTCCCTCCAACAGGCTGAGCAAATCTGAGAGTTATTTTGAAAGCATGTAACCTGGGTAGTGTTTGGAAAAGTCACCCTGCAGCTGTGTGAGAAGCTTGACTTCTCTGGAAAGCTGTGTCAGGAGTCTCTTTCTGACAGGTATGAAGTGCTTCTTTACAGAAAAAGTCATTGACAAGTTATTTTTGGGTACATGAAATACTTGACATCAAAGAAGAAAGTGGGCTCTTAGCTGACAGCACTGCAGAAGGGAAGATGAAACTCTTGCAGCATTATGGAAAGACTCTTGTTTGTAGCTGCTGGAAGAGTAGAGGGACTGTTGCATAAGGTGGGAGGGTGCTTTAGGGGAGCAGCATTTTAACATTTTGTACTTGCTAGTAAATGCACAAGAAATCTGATGTCTAAGCCAGTGTTAAAAAGGCAAAGAAGCTTCAAAACACCATTGCTCAGTAAATGTGAAATTTTTAGAATGGGCATTCAAGCTTTCTTGTGTAATACTTGAAGAAGCCAAAAGTGGGCTAGGATTGGCATCCTAGTGATCTGATACAGTGTGGAAAATATTGAGAGTTTCAGAACCAATTCACGCTTCAGAATGTTCCCCTGAAATGTTTGTGGATGCTTTCTTCTTTCTGAATGAGAGTAAATCCAAAGGGGGGCAAGAAAATCCCTGTCTGACAGGCCCACGCTAAATTAAGGTATCTGAACAACTAAGCAAAGTATCTGGAAATTGTTTACAAGTTGTTCAGTAGTATTTTTCTGTGTGATCTTTCTGCTTTGTGATAAGATATTTAATCTGTTCTAAAATCCTACCAAATAAAGATGACCCTTTGCCTGCATGCTGAGTAGTAGGGGTGTTAGTGAGCCTGTGAAAACGAAATGTTGCCTCCAGTAACAACGAGCTGGGTTCTGCAGAGGCAGTAGAAAGTTTCAGCAATAATACTCTTAAACTTTGGCTTCCTAAGGAGTGTTTCTCACTCAAAAGCTTTGGTCCCAGCTGTGTTGCAGTTGCACCAGATGAAGGTCTATTGAAGCAAGGTGCTGGGTATTGCTGCATGTGCTGGTTTTGGGCAATGCTGATGGCAGCATGGGCTGTTAAAGAGGAGCCTGTGCAGGGTGCTGCTTGTGTGAATGGCAGAAGCTGGCCTGGCTCACAGGCAGACGCAGCTGTTTAACGATTTGCTTGGTGTCTTCCTGCATTGGATGTGGGAGCTATGTTTAAAAGACAATACTCACTGAGGTCTGTGTGCTTTTAGAACAAGCAAATACATGTAAACATTTGTATTTCAAGGGCAGTAGTTAGTACAGGACGTAGGTCAGCTTTGAAAAAAGTGAACCTGTTCTTAATTATTACTTTCCAAGTAGAAAGACCTTTCTTACTCTTAAAACAATATATTTTCCAAGTGTGTTTCTTTAGATTGCCTATGACTAGTTTATATTTTTAAATAGTTTTGTTTTATCAAAGACCTTCTCAGGTTATTTTCAACATCTTTGCTTTCTAATGTGGAATTTGGTGGCTCTTCCTGCTTGTGTGTGAGCCTTTGCTGTGAAACACCCTCTGTTTGCTTCATAAGCTCACTTTTTCACGGCTGTTTGACTTCAAAGATATTTGCTTAACAGATTTCCTTCCCTTTCCTTCCACCTTTCTTCACTAGGATTTTTAAGGAACTCAGTGTTGGTGAATCTTCTTAGTCATTAATAAGAAGGGGGAAAAGAGCTAAAATCCATGTTGCTCTGAAGTGCAGTGCATTATTAGGTTCTAGTAGTGGCTGCACCATAGTGAGGAAGTGCATTGAGGCAGGAGGAGCTGCTGGGTGTATGGGTTGAAGAGGTTTTTAAAATCCCCTCCTTTAAACTTTTCTCCCCTTCTAGTTTCCAATGATAAATTAACAGTTATAATCAAGGTTACAGATGATATTCAGAAAGGCTAGTGTGGAACTTACTATACAATTTTTTTTGTTAATATCTCAGTAGTTTAACCTTCAGAAGTGTCTAGAACATTCTCTCCAGCATTTGCTGCAGGGTGGGATTATTATAAAAGATTAAGGGCTGGGCCAGCAAGTGTCAGTTAGTGGAGAATCTCAGTGAGATGTGGAATCAGTGTCTCAACAAGCCATGGCTTGTCCTGTTGCAATCTATACCCGCTTCAGGCTTTACACACCAAATCTCAGCCTCCTTTGTGACTTGACTTCAAGCTGATGGCTTTATGTCAGTGCTGTCTAACAGTGCTGGAAATTAGGGCAGAGCATCAGTGTAACTCTAAGCTTGAGTATTTCAACAGCTCCCCTCTTATTCAGAGTGGTAGAGAATATATTGCCACAGGGTGAGCAGCAAAGTATCCAAATGTGAAAATGTAAGATTAAAAATTGTTTCTCTCTAAGTGGAGGGAGCTATGAGATTTCTTCTATGGAAGAAAAAAGCCTGTCTGTATTGTGATTCATGCTGGGTTGAGTCAACAGTAACAGTTTTGGTGCGTAACTGGTTGTTGAACTTGGATTTTTTCCTTCCAGCCAGACAAGATTTCCCTGTAAAAGGGAAAGTAAATGTCAAAAGCTCTTCAGGTTTCATAATCTAGAAGATGTACCCATGTGCTATAAAATTCTGGTGTCTTATATTTTAGCTGTCTCATTGTCATGAAGATCTTGTGATGAAAGAACTGGAATCCATATCTCACAGCTCGGTTCTACAAAGACGAGCTGCAAAGAAGGAGTGGATAGAGGTGTGGGAGGCTGGGGAAGGACAGATGTAGGTAGTTGTATCTTGATTGCTGTCAGAAAACTTCCCAGTGGACATGGACTGGTGTTTCATGTTTAACTTTGTATAGCAAAAATAATTAATTATAGCCTTTAAGATGCATGGAAAAGACATTTATTTTACCTCTGTGGCTGTCTTTGATATGGGCTTTGTAAAAGGCAGTTCAGATGGTAGGCTTGGAGCAGATGGCAGGAGAATATGATCTTAATGTTATTTCATTTTTGTTTGGTTTTTTTCTTGTACAGGGCAAAACAATTTTTGATTCGGGTTACAGTATGTGACTCAGTAATGTGACCTTGTGTTGTTTTCAAGCATAATTCAGTTTTCTTTATAGAGTTCTGTGTTCACCGTGCTCATGTTTTGCATTTTCTGGGACAGAACTCAAGAGTGTAATACTGCTCCTTCCTATTTGCCATGCAAAGAGAAAGTTCCAAATGATGGCTGTATCTCTTCTGCACAGAAGAGAGCTCAGCAGGTTTTGCTCCTCCCAGAGGGAAGTAGTACCGAACTTGGGGACATCCTGGATCCTGGAGTGATCTTACTATGCTTGCAAGTTACAATATCTAAGGAGCAGCTGCTGTTCATGTTCATTCCCACATGTTGGCTAAGGTGCTGACAGTAAGCTGGCAAAGCCTGGATCCATTGGTCTTGCTGCGCATGCACCGCGTAACTGAGCTGTGTGTGCTTGGTGGCCCCGTGCTCTGGACATCCGGGGGCCTTCGTGGAACTACCTGCCAGTGCTGGGAATGCCTGTGGAGCAGCTGCTGTTCTCCCTGGCCTTCTCTCTGCCAGGAAATCCCAGGCAGGTTGTCTCTACTGCAGAAGGCTGAGGAGCATCAGAGAGGAGGGAACTGTATCCAAGTCAACCCCAAAACTTGGTATCTTTATTTATATGGCACATATTCTGAAAATTCAAGGAAAAGGTACTGGTGATGTGGATGAAGATGACACACTCCGTAGATAATATCCATTAGATACTGAAAAGTGTAAAGGTCTGGGCTGACTAGTCAGTAATCCTAAGTACTGTACTTGCAAGTTAATATAAATGTCTGAGAAGTTGCTGTTTTCTGTGTTTGTTCTTATCCACAAACTATTGTTTTAATGTTTATTAATGGTAAATAAAGATGTGAGTATTGTTGATTAAATTGTTTTATTAAATACAGTGGCATCTCTTTGGGTGTAACAGTCTGAAAAGCACATAAGCAGAGAGAGGAGTGCTGACAAAACAAGGCTGTAGTCTTTTGGAGTATATTAAAAGAAAGATGAAAATGAGGAGAGCCTTCTTTTTCTGCTGTAGCAAAGTTTAGGAAGGCTAAACCACAAAAAAAAAGGAAAACTATATAGAGGAAGATGTGGCTGCCCCAATATGTGTGTTCAGGGTGTACATTTTTCAGAGAACTTGTACCTAATGCACTTCAATTTAAAAGAAATAAAACCATGGTAGTTTAAGTGATGAATTTTAGATTTTCCACTGTATTTCTGACAGACTCTTCTAAAATCTCTTTTTATTTGTGATGGGCACTTGTTTGAGTAGTGTAGAACAGATGTTACAGAGCCGGCTGGGCCCCCACAAATTTTCTTTGTAGTGTCCTATATTAAAAAGAATGCAAGGAAATGAGGGTATAGAAGCTCTTGTTCTAGCTGAAGAGCTTATTGCTCCCAGATGCTTGCATGTACCTCTTGTGTCTCCTGCAGTCACTCCTTGCAGTATTTCAGTACATCAGTTTCAAAATGAGGTGGGGATTTGTATAACCAAGTGTATTGGAAACAGCAGAACATGGTTGCACAAACTTGGAATTGAAGCAGAGAGCCTACTTGGATCGGTAACAAGCATGAAACATCAAGGGGTGATGACTAGAAAATAATTATAGTTACCAGATTATCAAAACAATTTTGTACAGCATATAGGTCTCCTGGAGACTTAACATAAACACAGGCGTGCAGGGAGATCCCTTTACAAGGTGATACAAGTGTAGGTCATGGAAATAATCTTCTAGTGGCTAAGATTTTGCTGCTATTGAGCAGATAATAAAGTTAAGGTATTTCATGAAAGCATGTAATTTCTATTAAACAGTGAGGGTGTACACAACTAGCTAAATATTTTATCATGTCTTTCATGTGCTGTTGCAGACTGGCTCCTGATCACTGGTATATTCAAAGCATGTAAGAGGCTGTAGAGCTTGTGTGAGGATGATAACTGTGGTGTACTGGGCTAACCATCAGTACAGGTCCAGCAGTGCATGTTAATTTTGTATAAGAATTACATGCCTGTTCATAAAACACAAATACCAGGCATTTGAGAAAAACCTGCTAGGCAAGGTTCTCTTTGCAAAATGACCTTCAAGCTGGGGCAGATCTACAGAGGCATTTAAGCTCTGAACTCCCATCTGGGTAACGAAAACAGCCTCAAAATATGTGGAGAGTTAGAAATCACATAGTTACTTTTGAGAAACTTAGCCTCATTATATAGGTCATTGAAAAGAATTGTGGTACTCCCTTTAAAGAAATATATTTAGAATAGCTTGTAGGAAATCCCTCAATAGAGCTGACACTAGAAAATAAACATCTAGTGAAAGCTTGTAGAGAAGCTGCATGTCTGTTCTTCACATCCTTTCCGTCTTGCCTTTTTTTTTTTTTGGTCACATCCTCCTTCTTTCTATTTTGTCTTGTTACTGTTATACAGTTCCTATTATTTAGCATTAAAAACCCCAAACCCACACTCCAGGCTTTTACAGAATAGAACTCTTTCTATGGCTGAAAAGCAGTACAGCTTTGATTTTAAAAACCATCACAAATCTCACAGTTTGATGTTGTATGTAGTGAGATGAAAGTAATAAACAGAGGAATTCTATAGTATTTAAACTATGGCAACAGAAAGAGCTATTAACGTTTTGCATGCAGTTGAAGTGAGTAAATTATATAAAGGGGTGAGGGGTGGCTGAGTGGGATTAGCACAAACCAAGTGAGGTTTTAAAAGCTTGCTTAACTTGTGTCATTCACATTAAGAATATACATTCCTCACTGCTAGTTGGCTCCGTTTAGTCTTTAACCCTGTCACCCCCAGGATTAGTCATCATATCTGGTTCCTTCGCAGATACTCAGCAACGAGGATGGCAGCCAACTGTGGTTTTACCATGTAATAAAAGCAGGTGGGGATGGACCTGAGGAGGGATAGCAGTGTAAGGGTTCTGAGGAAAAACACACAATTAGGCCTGGCCTTTCATGTAGCCAAACTGTATAAGGTTTTGTTCTTAGAGTCTGCATCAAAGCAATGCCTCTTTTTGGTTTTTGGGAGCACTGTTGCTAAGAATTACTTTGTGGAAGAAATATGATCCTGATGGATTTCAGTTATTCAGGTGTCCTATGGTGTGATACCATAAATCTGTAACTGTTGATACATTCTCCCAGTTCCTCCTCTTAATTTAAATGTATGTGATATATCACTTAGAAGTTTTCCCAAATGAATAATCTCCTTACTGAAAGTAAGTGAAGAAAGAACATGCTTGAATGTTCAAAGACATTCCTTTCAAAAAGAAAAGAAGTAAATCTTAGGAAAAAGCTTATGGCATAGCTGGGGCTTTTTACAGTATCTTTGATAGGCTGAGGAGCTTTACAGTTTTAATTCACCTTCACAGCTCAATGTTCCTCCTGGTCTTGTCTTTCCTGTTCACTCCCACGGCTGGGTAGGACACATGGATGATTGTGTCCCCACTCCCTTGTTGTTCAAAAGGAAGGGTGATGTGTGCCTTGCGGTGCCAAGGGGGCTGTGTCTGTGCCTGATGCTCATGCTGTGAGGACTTAACTGCTGCCTTATCCTTCTTATGCTGCTGCTTCTCAGAAAAACATCTTGAGAACTTGGATTCGCAATTAATGAAACACACATGTGAGAAAAAAAATAGGAATATGTTGGGATTTCTCTTTTGTGAAACAAATTTCCATGCAAATAAGAAGTGTCCTTCAACAAGGAGAAAATGAGCAGGTGCTTATATTCTTGTACTGTACAAGACAGACAATTGCTTTTCCAATTCTCATTTTACAATAAAGCAGGGTATTTTTAATCTTCAGATAAGAGATGGATTAAATTAATCCAAAACAGTGATGCAGGGTGCCCACAGTAACATCACCTTGCAATAAAACTAAGCTGAACTTAATATTTAATGTATTCATTGTTACTATACAATAAGTTATTTTACCTTTTTTTCTTTTTTTTTAAGTGCTGTGGATAAGCTTGGAAACTAGAGAAATGTGGGAAGGCTCTTCATTGCAAGGTTAAAGTAGAAAAAAGCCTTAGGTTTAAATTACCATGCAGCAGAGAAAGTAGTGAAGCTGGTTTGGCAACTCCAGTGTAATTGGATATTATTTTGCTGTTTAATGTTAAGCCTAAATGTAAGAACAAATCTTTCAAGGTTCTGACAAGGGAATGTAGAAATTATGCAAATGAAATGCTGTGGTGACAATTAAAACAGTCAGATTTCAGCCGTGGAGCCAACATGTAAACTGTGTCTCACAGAAACTGTCCCCTCTGTACCTTTATACTCTGTCCTGGCATAGGAGGCTTAAATAATCGTCAGGATGTATTTGACTGTAACTTTTTTTACAGGAGGTGGTAGAATTGTCCTTTATATAGTTCATATTTTAAAGAATCTTTACCTTTCAGTTCTTTGTACAGTTACAGTAAATTGTGATCCTTGGAGTGATGAAAGATGTGGAAAACAAGGATTTGGTAGTTATTTTGTCTGTTTCAATATTTGTTTTTTTAAATATTTGTGAAAAAAATGTTCAGTGTATATATTAATTTCATCAACTTTTTCACTGAAATCAGAGAACTTATTTCCATGTGTCCTTTGCTAGGTAAAGATCTGTACAAACGTAAGTCTTTTTACCATATTTTGCATCTGCCTAAATTACAGTGGATGTGTGGAACACTGTGTTTACCTTATTCAGAATTCTGTTGTTCACATAATTGAATAGACTGTTTCAAGATTTGCCTTTGAACTGTGAGCAGTTTTGAAGCATTTCAGCCCAAAAGGGAAATTCTGATAAAACACTGACTTCTGGGTTTAAAAGAACATGGCCACATCAGTCCCAGCTGCAGCTGTAACCTAAATACTGTAATAGGCTTGGTCTGAGTCTCCTTCTGAAAGTGGCTGCAGTCTCTTTCCTGTGGGTTGTCTCAGAGTCATTATCTGCACCAGCAGTCAGGCACTCAGTGATGGGCCACAAAAGAGAAACATTAAATCAATTAATAAAGAGCTTACAGAAATAAGCTGCCATTATTTGGTACCTCTTCTAATATGGAAATACTTTCCTAGAACTGGGACTGATAGTTTTGGGGGTGGTAATGGTGGTGTATGTTTGTTTCTTTTAAAATATATCTTTTCTTCTTTGCTTTTTTTCTTAGATCTTAGTAATGTTATGAATTCCACTCCAAATATAAAGGCTGTAAATGGAAAAGCTGAAAGCAGTGATAGTGGGGCAGAATCAGAAGAAGAAGGGCTTCGTGAAGAGGAAGAAAAAGAACTGCAGATAAATGGAAAGGGTGAGTCTTCCAGATCATTGTGTCTCCCAGAGTTATTCCTAGCCACCTAAGTGGTGAAGTATCATGAACACTGTACTTTTTCAAGAGAATTAGATGCAAGTACACATGAATGCGTATGTGAAAAATGTCTGTGTTTCAATCAAGGCTGTAAGAATTAAAACTAGTACAAATTTGTAAACTATGCCATATGATTTTTGACTTGCCTAGCAAGTTCTGTCAGAAGGTTATCTAAACATCTATACCCTGCATTGTTTTGGGTTTTGTTGCCAGTGCTTTTTTGTAAGAGCTGTGAATGGCTACATGCCCTGTAAGAGTAGAATTGAAAATTTTTTTCTTCAGAGAAAATAAAACAGAACTTTCAGTGAGATTCATTTAGAGAGTCCATAAAGAATTGGATGCTGAAATAACAGCATCTTCTGAAAACCAAATGAAATGACATACTTAGAATTCTATACAGATGTTCTCCAAGGACATTAGGATTATTTAGTTTAGCAGAGAGACGTACTTTGGATTTACTTACTTATGTTTAAACTATCTGCTCTTTATGCAAATTAAATTTTGTACTTATACTTTTATATTTATACAAAACAATCCACACAAATGGGAGCATTTACATGTTTTGTTCTGCAGATACATTATACATACAGTCCATTAGCAAGTTAACTGCTTGAAGAAATATGTTTTGAGCTATTAGGTGTAGAGCTTTCTCTTTGCAAAGTTTTCTTTTCTTTTACAGATTATAAGAATGTGAAACCTGAATCAGCAGCTGCTAAGGATTTGGAAAGTATTGTTAGTAATGGCTGTTACAAGGACAGCTTTATCCCAGATATGCAGAATGGCATCCAGACCAAATCTGCCTTGAATGGCTTGAACCCAGAGGAAGAAACAAATAAAATGGAGCCAAGCCTAGAAATAGCTCATAATGCTGCTCACCAAGGTATTGTCCTTCCAAGACCATGTTTTCATTTGCACATGTTTTTCATGAAGTATATTCTTTTCTTTAATCCCGGGATTCAGAGAGTAGCAATGGTGTCTTTCAGTTGCAGAAACCTGAAGACAGAATACTAAAAATAAGTAATTAATGCCAGTTTAAAATAAAGCTTTCTTTTTTTTTTTACTATGTCCTACAGAAAGAGAGATGAATTCAGAGACAGAGAGGCCCAAACCCACAGAAATAGAATTGTTTTCTTGTAATATCATTATGTTACCTATGCAAATACTATTTGCCTTTGAAAGTGAATTTGTAGTAAAACAAAAATCACTTATATCTGATTTATCATTCTGAAAGGCTGAACATTTTATAAATGCCAGTTTGTTGAAACTGGGATCTGAATATATACTTTTAATAGTAATGTAACTTTAGGCAAAACTACTTTATACTGAGCTTAAAAGGAGATGGTAATGAAAAAGTCAAAATTAAAATTTATAATGCAGAAATGTCAATACGAGGTATAGTGTTCCCACAATAAAGGTTTTATGTCATTCCTAAATTAATATAACATCTTTATTCGGAATCTAAGTTTGGGATGACAGTCGTAGATAGACGGGTCATCAATTGATGCTCACCTACACATTTAACTCATTGCACTAGTCTTTGCCAGGGTTGGCTCAACTGACTCACATTTTCAAAGCATGTGTGCTATCCCCCTTTCCCTGCAGGTGCAAGTGAAGAGAATACTGAAGAGATCTCAGCAGCTCAGCACTTAACCAGTGATTCAGACAGTGAAGTTTATTGTGACTCTATGGAGCAGCTTGGACTAGAAGAGGTATTCAGTATTCCTGGGTGTATTTTGAAGCTGGTATGCTGCTTATTTTTTAATAGGTTCCTCTCCATCAGGTGAACATGGACATGGAGAGGTGAATGACACGGCTCATGCATGCTGTCCTTTTGTTTGAACTATAGGGGTTGGTTCCTTTTATTGTCAGCATTTTACAACTTGGTTACTGCTGATCTAAAAGCCTTGAAGCCCTCAGAGAATTTATGTGAGGAGAAGGCTTCAAAAACAACACTACAAAGAAACAATTGTTAAAGAAGGAAAAACAGTACAAAGAAACTAAGGTCTGTGCCCACAAATTAATTTAGGGTCTCATAACATATGATAGGACCAGAATTCAGCTATTTTTAGGAAACGGGAAGGATCTTTGTAACAATTCACTTTTTGCTTGCTTATTTTCTGGCCTGATAAATTCTGCATTTGTTTCTTAGAATAAATAAAGAATAAGCGTTAGCAGGTGGCCTGTAGACCAGTGTCTGCAAGTAGCCTAGGTCTAAAGAAGTGGGGGATAACAAGGACTTCTGTGTTCTCTTGTCTTCTCTTCAGTCATAATGTACATCTCTGACCTTCCTATAAAAGGTGAGCACCAACTGTGCTGCCGTAGTTTTGACTGGATTTGTGCTCCTGCTCATTACTACTCATAACTGTAGTCTTAGGTGGCTTACTGGCCTAGACCTCCTTCAGAGGCCCAGGTTAAGTGTGGGCTTTGTAGATTGTACTCAGATACCTCGTTTCCTAATTCTGGAGAGGAGTATGTGAATGGGGCCTGGGATCAGAAAGGCCACTAAGCACTCAAATATTACATCATTCTCTTGTCTAACTCTTCAATGAGTATGTACGGAATTAATTTTAACAAATCAAAATTTTTCTGAGTAGTGAAGCATGCTGGGATATGTAATTTGATAATAGTGCTGCAAGCTGTCTTATCTAGCTGATTTCCCAATCTTGTGTATCGTTCAAGCTTGTTTGAGATTCTTTAATTGAAGTGGGTGGATAATTTTTCAGTTTCCCAACCTGCATGAGGAAAGTTCTAGTTTTGCACAAAGTAACAAATGTTTAGGTATATGTAAATAAACACACAAGCAGAATTAAAGGGGAATGAACTCAAACTAGAAGAGGTTCACTTAAAGAAATAAATATAGCTGTTTCTTGGAAAAAAAGTGGCAAGCACTCTGCCCTTCAGTTCTGATGATCCAGAACTGCTATTTTACAAATCTGGGCAGCAGTTTCCATTTCTCTGGCCAGCCTTTTGGTTATTTTGGCCTCTCCATGAAGGTATTTTTTGGCTAACTGAGGTCCCCAGTCTGCTTCAGCATATCCTTATGCAAAGGCCTGTCCTTGCCCTGTGCCAAGGGCTGCTTGAACCACCCACCGTAAGGCAGTCCTGGTGCAGAGCCTGAAGAGCCCCTGTGTCATCCTTTTTAAATGTCCTCCTGCAGTACCACCAGTTTTGAGTGAGAAGCCAACAGAATACTCTGCCTTTCCTTTGTGTGGTGAGAGGTACAGGGTGCAGCCAAGCTGTTTTGAGCAGGCTGATGATAAAACAGTGTGCTCTCTTTGCTGTGAGTGCAAACACTGCCTACCCAAGGTTGCTGACAGCATGGGCCTTCTGACTGCGGGTCCCAAATTCAAGTGAAGAGACTGTTTCACTGTCTAGGAAGCAAAGCAGTTTTACAGGGGAAAACTGAATGGTTTTAGACCTTAATGTTCTATTTTAGTAATTGTTAAGTATTAGTGTATGTTGGAAATGTCTAAAGAAATTCCTGTGGTGTCACTGTTGTGAGATTTGCCTGAAATGCCTTCCCAATTTGGAAATGACATTTAGACAATAGTAAGTATATTCTACAGGAAAACAACTGCTGCCGTCAAAAGAAGTCTTAATTCTGGGCAAAGTATGTTCTTAACATGAAAGTAAAGATTATATTTTTTCCTTTTTAATGTTTAACTGTCATATTTTACAGAATTTAATTACTTGCTAATGTTAATTTGTAGCCCTTGGAGATCATCACATCAGCTAAAGGATCTTTAAAGCATTCATCCCATTTCTTGGATGTAGATCACAGTCTTCTATTAGAAAATACGGATTTTCCAAGGCGCACTTGCATGACTTACGGGAATCTCCAACCTGGAAATACTGGAGAGGGAGTAGCTGAAGAACAAGGTGAAGTCAAATGTGGAGGAGAAGATGGCAAAGCCAGTAATGGGGGTCCTCACAAGGAGAAAAAAGGTGGAGAAAAAGCAGATTTCTACAATGTCAGAAGAGGGAGAGGTACTGTGACCCTGCATTTGTGTTCCCCACTCTCCTCACTGCCATAAGTTACTGGTGCCTGAGAAGCACCTGTCAACACTGTCCAGCAGGACAGTCATGTGTATAGTGCTTCTGCTCTTCTCAATAAAAACAGATGACAGAATGCTAATTACAGTGGGTAGCTTATACTCCAGCTGCTGCTTATGGCACCTAGGTTTTTAGAAATGTAATCCTCAAAACCAGTCTGTGCCTGAGAAGAGTTTCTTTAGAAGTTACGTATTTATTGTTAAACACATAGGCATTTATATCTCTGTGGTGGTTTATTTGAAACCATGGAATGCCTTGGAAAGGTATCAGTGACACATTGTTTTTTATATAATTGGAATGTTAGCCACACCCTTGAGTGATCCTGATACTATTCATTATGATTCTTAAAACTTAATGATTCTTAATCACATAATAGCCCAGATGTTCAATTTATGTTGAACCTCTGTGCTTTTTAATTCCATAATACTTCTAATACTGTCACCTACAAGAAGCACCATATTCCAGTGGTATGATCTGTAAAGTCAAGGATAAAATTAGTTTATCTTGTACTTACCAAAAAAAAAGGCAGAAAGTATTTTATTTATATATAGCATGCCTTTTTGTATAGCACCTATAAGTAATCAGATGGAAAAATTAAAAAGAAAATCCAAATAAAACATTTATGTTGAAAACTGTTATGAAGAACGTATTATAGTTAATGATCCCCTCTTCTCTCTCTTGTTTTACTGAAGTTTGCTACTTACAGGCAGAAACATGACAGGCTGGTGGGAGTTGTATCTAGTTTAAGCGAGTATTGTAGATTTCAAATAATTATCTTTTCTCATCACTGTATTCCAGAGATCTGTGTTTTCCAGCTGGACACTTTGCCAAACTTAAAACACATACTAAGACAGATCTTACTTTTTGCCAGGGCAGAATTTACTGCTGAACTTGACTGGTTCTGAATTAACAGCTTTTTCTAAATGTTTTGCAGTTCTAGGAATTTGAGTGATACTGTCACACTGAGGCTGTAGGGAAACATCTCAGATGACATTTCAGTGATCTCCCAGTGCTGCTGAACTGTCTGAATATACCCTGTGACGAGGAGTACCACACTCCAGGGTGAAAACTGAGGGAGGAAGTTGAACTGTTAAACATTTTCAGTAGAGTCATAACCTATTCTGTGTTTTTTGTTTCTCTTTTTCCTCCCTCAAAACAGGGCATAGACTTCAGCCTTTAGGAGATGGTTCCCAGGGTGGCCAGATGGGCAGTGGAGGGGATGGTGAGCGCTGGGGCTCTGACAGAGGTCCCCGGGGAAGCCTCAATGAGCAGATTGCAGTGGTGCTGATGCGGCTGCAGGAGGACATGCAGAATGTCCTGCAGAGGCTGCATATGCTGGAGGCCGTTGCAGCATCACAGGTACTATTCTTTGGAGTTATTTGATCACCTTTTACTAAATGTCTTTGGATATTTGTGTGCTTTTGCAGATTAAAATTTCAGACAATATTTTCTTAAACTGTAAAGACATTTCAGTTATATTCTGTAGCTGAGCCCAACTTAAAATTTCCTATTGGTACCTACTCTCAGGAGCACAATTCAGGACTCTGGTACATGTGAGCAAAACCATGCATTTTGACCTAGAAATTAACCATATGCTATTTCATTGACTTCTGATCAGACTAATCTTAGCCATAGTTACTGATACACATTACACAGCTTCTATATGGAGACTCCGTAGTTAATGTTAGTAGTACATGATCCCAGAGAATTCAAAGTATTTTCAGAGAAAGTGAGAAATTATCTTCATCTTTCAGATGGTAGATGTTTGCAGGCAGAACTTCAGATTCCATTTTTCAGTTAGCAAAAGACTTGATTGTTCATAGCTTTCTTTCCTCGTGAAGTAATCCAGCTTTATTGGAATTGTACATGGTGTCCTCATCCAGCCAATAGAGCTCTTAAGCAAGTGTATTGATACAGTGTTTCCTTTTCCTTCTGTTTCAGTGGAAATACGGTATTGTTTGGGAGAATAGAACATGTTGTGAATATAGTTGAACCAGCAACCTGAAAATGTTTGGTTTTGTTTAACTTGCTGATATATTTTGATCTCCATGAGAATGAGCAAGCTGTACAAGCAATATCCTATGGGATGCACATGTTCCAAATCTAAGGCAGCCATGGAAAAGGATTTATTAAAACCATAATTTTGCTGCATCACAGATACTCAAGAATCTAATGTTTGGTTAAATACAGATTGATTTTCTTTCTTTGCCTGAGCAATGCATGAAGAAAGAGTAGAAGATTCTTCCCCAGCAGTTCATGCCGTGCTTGCTGTCCTTACCTAAGGAGAAACAGAAGCTTCTGTTTCTCACTTACATAAATTAAGAAAGACCTAGAAAACTAGCTGCTTTGCTTTTGTGGAAGCACCACAACAGTGTATGAGAATAGTCTTGAAAAGTTTCTTGGTACTTTGATTTTCAGGATTGCCTGGAAGACATGGAACAGAGTATTCTCTTTCCTTTATGGTGTTAGACATGGCTGTAGCTGTAGCCCAGGGCAAACTAAAACAATGCTTTTGACCTTAGTATAGACTGGTGTTGAGACGTGCAGTCATACAAATTAAGCTGCTGGGATTTCTGCTCTGGATTGGAACTGGGACTAGACCAGAGTTGAGAAAGTTGTAATAACAAATTGAGCAGGCTAGCCTTCAAAAACTGCAAAGAGGTCCAGTAAGTGACACTGATTCATTTTCTAAGACACAGAGATGTGACAAAATTACTATAAAGAGTAGTGGAAACATGAGAGGTAAGTTAGCAGGTATGTGGGATTGGATGGGGGTGGTTCTGTGCATTAAACTGTGATATATACAGATTGCAAAGCCATCACAAGATGAAAAACCTCATATTCTTGTTTTGTGAAGCAGAAAAATTTTAATTGCAATTTCCTTTTTTATACTTACCAGCCTTTGTTTGTATTTAAAGGCAAAATCTGCAACGCTACAGTCAAATTACCAGCCTGCCTCCTCTGTCAAGGTAAAATACAGTTTTTACAATCTGTAAGAAGTGTGAACTGTGAAAAAAGATGAGTTGAATATTTTATCTCTAGCTCTTGGTATGTCCTTTTTGTATTGTCTCTTCCTTGACTAGGAGATAAAAAATAATCTGTCTGAGGAAATTACTTGATAGATTAATCTTTTTTTCTGGTCTTACTATTATTTTCTGCTTTGGTACTGTAGCATTTGAAGTGATGAGAAGTATACAGATGGTATTCAATATGTGCATATAGGTGGCTGACTGAATTTTTTTCTGTTTTCCTTAGAAACCATCATGGTGGCCCTTTGAAATTTCTCCTGGTATTTTAGCTTTTGCTATTGTATGGCCATTTATTGCCCAGTGGTTGGTACATGTGTATCTCCAAAGAAAGCGAAGGTAAAGAAGTGCATGCAGTAGAACACATACCCTGTGTGTCACCTGTTTAAACCAATAGGTAGTATTACCGTGTTATTTAGACAGGACATAAAATTCTTTGCCTTGAAAGTTTGTCAATATAAGAAAGTATTGGTTAATTTGACTTTATATGTAATATCCTTTATATATGACAATTTATGTTTAAATCCGTGAAATGTGATGCAGGATAAATAATTTCGAGCATACACAAGTGGGTGAGGCTGGATAGCTTGGAAGCATCTCCATGATCCTCTCAGTCCTCATATCCTCTTGAGCCATTTTCACTGCTTCCCTATTCTCCTTGTGCCATGAGAATTTTTTCGTATCACATCCTTTGTAGAGTGCCATCTGTCACCTGTATTTACCTACTACTACCTTACTATGATATTTTTGTAACATCTACCTTGACTTCCTTCAGCTGAAGGACAGTTGTGCTCTGGTCTTGCCTTTTCTCAGCTCTCTAAGCATCGGATCAAGTGAGTGTTCTCTAGTTGCTGTCTGCTTACTTCAGCCTCATACCTGATTTTGTTAGCTTAGTATGCTCTTGGCTTTTACATTTTTTTCCTCTGTCAGTCTGCAGAGAGTTTGCATGTGTGTGGATCTTGGGAGAATTAGCTGCATTTGTTCTAGCTTTTTAATGTTTGCTGGTTTTCATGGTATAGTTTTCTCTCCTGTGGTAAACCACAGGAACAGAGTGGTTGAGGTTGAAAGGGGGCTCTGCAGGTCATCTGGTCCAACATCCCTGCTCAGCCAGGGACACTTAGAAGCCAGTTGCCCAGGACTGTGTACAGGCAGCTTTTGAATAGCTCCAAGGAGGGAGGCTTCACCACCTCCCTAGGCAACCTGTGCCAGTGTTCCTCTCTCCTCAGAAATGCTCCAGTCCTTTAATGTGGCCCTTTGTTGGACTCTCTCCAGTTTGTCCATGTCTCTCATGTAGCCAGAAGTGGACAGAGCACTCCAGGTGTGGCCTCTCCAGTGCTGAGTAGAGAGGAAGGATCACCTCCCTCACCCTGTTGGAAGGGATAACGCAGCCTATAATACCACGGGCCTTTGCTGCAAGGGCACATTGCTGGCTCATGTTTACATGGTGTCCACCAGGATGCCCAGATCCTTTTCTGCCAAGCTGCCTCCCAGCTGGGCAGGCCCCAGCACATGCTGGTGGCTGGAGTTGTTTCTCCAAGCAGTGCTGGGCTCGGCACTTCCCCTTGTTGTACTCCATGAGGTTCCTGTCAGGCCATTTTTCCAGCCAGTTGTGGTCCCCCTGGATGGCAGCACCACCCTCTGGCATATCAGCCACTCCCAGTTTTGTGTAATCTGCAGTTTTGCTGAGGATGCACTCTGCCCCATCATCCAGGCCATTGGGAAAGGTGTTAAACAGGACTGGCCCCAGTGGGGACCCCTGGCATTCACCACTAATTACTGGCATCCAACTACACTCCTGTCGCTGATCACCACTCTTTGGGCCCAGCCCATGGCTTTATAAACAATACAGCGCCCACAAAGGCTGCAAATCTGCCAGGGAGTTCCCCAGGCTCAGAGCTGTCAGCAGCAGCACTGGTGTTGCTGCACTGTCTGATGAAACCAGAGATTGCACAACTGAGGCTTTCAGGCAGTTATGCACATTTTGCTCATTCTTTGCACTAGCAAATGGAAATTTCCCCTTGTCAGCAAGGACAAAGTTGGTCTTTTTAAATCAAAACATTTTTGATTTTACGTGAAGCTTCTATGAACTTCAGTGTTCTGCTAATTGCTCTTGCATGGTGTCTTGGAGTGACTCCATC
>VZRS01000474.1:839711-850406 GCA_013398055.1 Ifrita kowaldi | reverse complement strand
GGCCCAGTATTGAACCTTGGGGACATCACTGGTGAGCGGCCTCCACTAGACCGTGTACCATCGATTACAACCCTCTGGGATCTGCCATTCAGCCAGGCCTCCATTCATCTCGCTGTCCACTCATCCAGTCCACAATTCCTGACTTTGCCTATGAGGGTATTGTGAGAGACCTTGTCGAAAGCCTCGCTGAATTCAAGGTAGACAATACTCACTGCTCTTCCCTCATCCATCCGGGTAGTTATTTCATCATAAAAGGCAATCAGGTTGGTCAAACATGATTTGCCTTTAGCGAATCCATGCTGACTACTCCTGAGCACCTTTTTGTCATCCATGTGAATAGAGATGGCCTCCAGAATGAGGTGCTCCATGACCTTTCCAGGGATGAGGTGATTGAGTCAGTTGTTGCCTGTGTAAATCAAAAAGAAACAGAGTACAAGACTACCTTGCAGTACTTGCCTTACCTAAGTTAATATTGTTACGTTATCCTGCATGCTAACAAAACACAAGAAGAATTGCCATTACAGAGATAAATTAGTACCTGTTAAAAAACGATCAATTTGTGTCTTTTTTTTTTTTACTCATTACAAGTTAATTTTGTGGCTATATGATCCTGAAAGTGCACATCCTTCCAAAAAGATCACACTGCAATTATTCCATCACAAGTACCTTGAAATGATGTTACTTAAAAGTTAAGTGCATGTCTTGTGACAATTTACCAGTTGAAAGTGAAAATGTCTTATTGAAATATACTGCCTGTATACATCTTTATTTGTTTGAACTGTGCTAGGAAAAATAAATTTGCAGGGCTTTCTTTCCTGACAATACTGCAGCAGTAACACAGGTATAATAAGTAAGGTGAAGCCTATTATCTATTTCATAGAGATAGAATAATTAGTAAGTTCTAGTGATTCAGTGAAATTTTAGTTTTTGTGAAAATTTTATTCAGAAATTTTAACTGGCAGTAACATGTGACAGTCAAACCCTAGTCTCTTTTCAGAGTTCTTCAAACATCTGTTTGGCAAACTGTCAGAAGAAGGTTTAGGCAAAAGCATTGTAGAAGTCATGATATGTGATAAACAGGGATGTCAACTGACTTGTTTAATTTAGACCTAAAATGTGACTACCTATTGTACAAGCTAATCTATACAGATTGATCTCTGGACCAAATGAATATTCATGTAAGAGATTATCCTGCATGGATTAGTTGTAGGGATTAATATGTACAATAAATTTTGTTAGGAATGCATTTTTGACCTAAGTAATTGGTGGAAAGTAATTAGTCTTTGGCACAGTATTTGGCACAAGATACGCATCCATGACATCACAATTCATTTCAATTTTTTCTTTATTCTTAGATTGCCATCATTATATCTTTTTTGGGTTTTTTTTAACATTTGTTAGTATCTTCAAGATTAAAATGAAAGAGAAGAAAAAGATAACAATATTAATTGTATTGTGAAGGCATTTTTACTGTTAGATAACTAGATGTTAGGAAACTGGTTTTGTTTTCTGTCTGCTGCTATGGATAGAATGCAGTGAAAACTGAGTGTTGTGTACTCTGAAATTATTAGATTGAGTAAATATAATATTAATGGTATGCCATTGTTTGAAATTTTATTTTATAATACCAAGCATTTTCCAAGAATTTAAAAAGAGAAATGCTGTAATAAACAGCCTTATGCTAGGTGACCTAAAATATAATTAATAATAACCTTTATTCTACTTAAACAGTGTTCTCAGATACTGTGCAGGCTGTTTTGGAATTTGAGACAGGTACCTGTTGCTCATACCTATTGGAAAAACAGAAGTAT
This sequence comes from Ifrita kowaldi, assembly GCA_013398055.1. NCBI lineage: Eukaryota > Metazoa > Chordata > Aves > Passeriformes > Cinclosomatidae > Ifrita > Ifrita kowaldi. Next base: position 848,595 of record VZRS01000474.1, on the reverse strand, counting down.
TATTCTCTGAAGCATCCAAAATTAGGGTACAGTATAATTTTTGGTTTGATTCTATTTGTTGAATGCTATTTAAAATTGTTACACTTGCAACTCTGCAAACAGCCACTGATGAGTAGAACAGTGATGAAAGCTGTTGATGAGATGCCCATGACTGGGTGTCTTTGTTCTACTTTGAGATAACTTTGTGCTTCAATAATGATTTTGCCACTTTTCCTTTTCTTTGAAGACAGGTTAAAGACAGTAGATGATGAGCTGTCATCTCCACATTTAGCTGCCCTTTGTTTCATTCACCATAGTAGTTAAGTAGGCCTGTCAGTCCTAAAAAAACTCACTGCATGTAATTGTTCTACTTCCTTTGAATGGAGTAGAAAGCAAGATCAAAAATTCAGTTTTTATTTGATTGCAAGTTTATAAGGAAATAGAACAAACCAGTAGCTAACAGTTTCATGTATACTAGGAACATACGAGGAGTTATGTGTAGCAAAAATATTTGCCACAAGTTTTGTGAACTGTAAAATTTTGTCCAACACAGGCCTTCCAAATCCAAAGCTAATCCAAATCCATCAAAGCTAATTTTTGTAACGGGGTAGTGTTGTTGACTCTGGATTTGTATTTTACAAGGGGTTCTCAACTGCAGATGTTTCCTGCAGCATATTTGCCATCCGACCCTTACTCATTTTGTGCACTCTCTTAATACCAATTATAAAATGTTGACTTCTATTTTTGTGATTTTACCTTCTTTTTATTACAGAGTTTACTCTCAGCATGTAATTAGTGCTATTTATTATACTGCAGGAAACGGGTATGATCTTTACTGGGATAAATAGTGCCGTTTTTGTAAGTTTGGTTTCCTCTCCCTCGGCCGCCATCTACTGTACCTTTCTACTTTATCACTAGATGGCAACATAGCAACACTCCAGATCAAAAGTTGCTATAACCAGAGATGGGCTTTTTGTATCCCGTTTTTCACAGCAGGGCTTAAATAATTCACTCCCCGCCCCGTCCCGCCCCGAAATGGGAACTTATGCATTCTGGCAACTTCAGTAAATTGCTTCTTAATGGTGTGAGTCCTAGCATTACTTACTAACTGCTACTTTTTTAAACAACTGAAGTGCAGAATAATCAAGTCAGAGAAAATAAAATTGCTTTATTTACAGTCTTTTTTCTCCTGCCGAATCCATTGGAAGGAAGAGGATCCATTGATTCATCTGAATTATCTCACATATGTTTGGTTATTTTGTGGCAACACCTTTAATTAAAGCCAGTGGCACATTTGTTCGCATCTAGAAGAGCAGAATTTGCATAATTTTTGACTTTCCAAATATTTCATTTATTGAGATAAGTCTGGAAGTTAATATATGATAGAAACACCTGAAGTAAGTTTGGGGTGAAGCAACTTGTGTCCGTTAATGAAATGCAAGAGATACCTTACCATCCCTCTTGAGAGCACTGAGCTCATAGACTAATTCAAATTCTAGTCAGATTGGACAGGAAGATTATCACTAGACAAGGCATGAAAACTGAAATTTCAAGCTCAGTTTCTCTGGAGATATATTTTCCAGTGAAATGAGAGAAAAAGAAACAAGACCAATCTTAACTGAGCTACCAGCTGCTTTTGCTTTTGGAACCTTAAACAGACCCAGAAGTTTTGCTCAGTATTTGGTGAACTGTGAGAGGCTCTTAGGCTTCTTAAATCTTCTCTGAAACTCAGCTTCTCAGGAAACTCAAAGCACTTCGTTAGAGTAAGAATAGGCTCTGTCCTGCATCACGTTTCTTCCTGAAGCCATAATTAGAAAGCTTAATACTGAGCTGAATTGTTTGAGTTTTAATTTCTGTTAGCCCTTCTGTATTCTGATACATTGAAACAGAATTGCTGGGCCTTGATATTTGAAGAAGTCATCTGCTTCAGAGATGCTGGTCTTTTGTAGCCAGATCCATTATTATCCTATGTGTTTAATGAATGAGTCGTATTCTGCCAACTGAAATTAAGGAAGTAATATTGGAAGGCTGTTGATTAACTTTCATTATCCACACTCTCTTTTTCCTGGGAATGTTTTCAAGGAAACCTCATAGGTTTCAAACTCACTCCAGACTTGATGTATTTGAGCTACCAGAGCCATGCCCATATCAACACATATCCAAATAAAGTGACAGTATGCTTTGTACCTATAACTGGGAGGATGACACAGATCAATGAGCTCTATAAGGAATCCATCAATGAAAGCTTTAGTAGCATTCATTAATAATGTAGCGAATACGCCAAGCATGGCCAAGTGAAGCATATAAGGATACAGAACTACATAATGTGATTTGTTATTTTTATGGGCTTCTCTAAGGTAGCTGTTTACCAAGCATAGTAACATTTTGTGCTTTCAGTGCATTAGGGGTGCATGTGTAACTGTCAGTGTGATACATGCATAGACACACACACACACAGAATGTCTAAGAAACTAAGAATTCTTCTAAAGATTTAGAAACTCCTGTTTTCAGGTTTGCTAATCTGCCTGATTTATAATAAGCCTATTCTTTCACAAAGGTCGTCTCTTTTAAGTCCCATTTTCTCTTACTGCTTATTGACACAACTCTTGCAGAACTATCACCTGCTTGGTGTATGCCTCAACATGGCTTCTATTAGTTCTCCTTAAACTGCCTTCTCCTACACTCCCAGTAGCTCAAAAGGAGGTTGTGGGAAACGCGGGGAGAACGTGCCCTCAGTAACAGTGAAAGCTGTATTATTCCATGGTGCTATAATGTTACTCAGCCAGATCGTTCAGTCAGGTATAGTTCTCAGACAGCACTGATATATGAATATGCCTGGTTTGGTAACAGCTTAGCAGTTAAGTCCAGCTGCAGGCAAATTTTGTTATTTTTCTCCCTGATTTTTTTTCATCGTCTGTCTTATGAAATTAGAACAGAATTTGGAAATAGTTGTGTACCACTGAAGGTGCAGTTCTTCTATGAATGTGACATTAATCATGTAGCTGGATGTTTATCCATCAGTTCAATTAAGTGATGTTTCCATCGTTCCAGTTTCTCTGTTCTTCTGCTGTTTCTTCAATTTCCAGATTATGAACACTCAATGGACCTGCAGTATCTGACATGATAGCAAAAATACATGGAAAGCCAACAGTATTTCAGGATTGCTTTGTTTTAGACATTTCTTTTATCATTCCAAGGCCCAATCATTTCCTAGCCATGACAATTATATCTCCCTCTGCTCCCCACAAAACAATGACCTCTCCATTAAATGGTCTGTTTCCCAACAACAGTTTTGTTATAAAATTTTGGAACTTCCTATACAAATGATGGATTCAAAACTTACACAAAAATAAAAGTACCCCCAGGTGCTTTGACCCAAAGCCTAAATAACAATATAACTGATGTGACTTAACAGATAATGGAACCATATTTTTAATAAATGCTACTTCTTGTAAGTGAGAAGCTAAGGAGTAAAACACAAGCTTCCTGAAAGTGAAATAACTGGAATACATTCAAGATCCTGGTGTCTATCCAGTGCAGTAGGTTATCTCTAGTTCTCATTTGACATTTAAGATGTGGATGGTCTTCATTAAATGTCTGGATGAATCTATTTTGGATCTACTTTCCATTGATGTAATGTTGGTTTTGGAATTAAAAATGACCAGACAGCAACAAGTTTATTTAAAGAACATTTTGACATAAGGTCAGCGCACTGTCTCTGGTTCTCACTGCATGAGCTCATGCAGCCATATGAAATAATTTTTAGGATAACAGCTTAAATTTGTAAATGCATTTCAGTGAAGCTCTTCCAACTACATTAGCAGCAAATGTATCCCAAACCATCTTGATTTCTTAATGTACATCCTTGATACAAACTTTACCTACCTTACTATTAATCACTGTGTCATTACTCTAACAGAGTGGAAAACAAATACTTGGCAGCATGGACATCTTCTTGGATATAAAGAAACATTTAATAACATACGAAATACAGCAAAATGAGTGAAGTTCTTGAATTTTCAAAATGCTGCTTCTTTATCTATAGAGCTTGTTATCTATGACTTTGTCCCATCTGAATTTATGTTGTTGCTGATCTACACAGGCTGCAGCTCCTCCACTTTTTTTTTTTTTTCCAGTTTATAATGGAGACAGACAATTTTGGGATTTAAAAATTTTTTACTGACCTGTTCCTTGAAGATTTGTTATGAGGATGACATGCATAAAGGCAGCATCATCTGGGCTGCTGTGGGATGATGTGAGTGTTTACTACACTTACAAAAACAACACAGCTAATGGATATTGTCAAGTATTTGGATCAAAATCTTTTCTATCAGGAATTCTTCATGGGATCACTATTCACCAGATTATTCTCAGTTAAGTACATAATATTTTAGAGTAGTTATTTTTTTAATTAAGTGGTAAAGTAATAGAAATTTCAGGCAGGAGATCATTGAAGCTACCCTTTGTAAATGACAGTAGCAGAAAAACTCATTTTATTGCTCTGTTAACACTGAAAATTATTATTTTTAGATGAACAGCTATACCATGAAGAGAGTTAGCAAACTAGAGGTATTTATTCTTCAGATATTATAAACCTGCATCCGTATCAGTATGATTCTAATAAGAAAATTCTGTTTTTCAGCCTTAGCATTTCTTCCAGGAAGATAATTTGATTGTTTTTGTCCGATTCTGTTTGACTAGAAGTTCAATGGCATGATAACTTTGATTTTTGCTAAGAGAAGATGACTAAAATGGCATGATAACTTTTCAGTACATCAAAAGGAGATTATTTCGCAATTTTCTGTCATTGTAAGGCACTGGCTTTCGGATTACAATCACAGCATCATATTGAAGATACATGGAATTCCTAAGTGGAACACACTGTTACTAAGAAAGTCCTTTTATTCATTGTCCCAGCCTAAGGAAACCTCATAAAGTCTTTTCCCAAGGTAGTTGCTCCTCTTTACTTGGCTATTATAGGAAAATCAACAAATGTCATTCACTCAACAGACAATGGTATGTTTTTTTGGCTACTTGAGTCACCTGGTAACTGTACAAAAGACCAGTCTCACCATCTCTGTGAAGTGTAGAGTTCAGTGGACCAGTGCTGGACATCACCACAGCCACGTCCTACAATATTGTTCACGAAACTTGACAGATCTTACTCTACGATTTTGAGCTGCTGTTCTATTCAAAAACCTTTCAGACAGTGCAGGACCAGATGGAAAAAATCTCTCAGACAAAATTAGTCAGTTCCAAGGCCACAATAAATATCCATTGGGACAAGGCTTGCAAGAGGAAGCTATCAGACTCACTGGACACTCAGTCTTATCTACTGATACATTTCATGTGATACAAGGGTGGATCCTGGCAGCCTGGCGATTGCTGCACAAAGAGCAGCAGCTGAGGCACTGCAGACAAAGAACAAGAAGCAGTCAGGCAGAGTGGGGCAGAACTGCCAGCCCAACCAGTGCACACTGCAGGCAGCCAAGTCAAGGGTATTGCCAAGAATATTTTCAAAAAAGGACTTGATATATATTTCTGCTAATAACCTCTAGGTACCATAGAAAGGCATACTGACAGTGCCATGAGAGGATGTCAAGGTACTGAAGCCATTTTCTTGCTGATCCTTTTTAAGGAGAAGTCAGGGTTCACAGAGGAGTCTACCTGAGTACCATTTCCATATTGATTCAGCAAGAACCATGAGAAAGAAACCCATTAATCAATCTTCCAGTGCTCTTTGTTGAGTTTCTGCCACAAGACCACTGCAGCTTCCCTAGCTGACCCACAAAAGTCTTGTGTTACTCCCCCTGGCATAGGCAAGAGAATTCTCTGTCCAAACGGGAAGACAAGCTGAGCCTTTGACCTTTTTTCCTGTTAGACTGTGGGATGTTTAAAATAGAAGTGCACTTTAATATACTGTAGCTATAAACAGATCTGCATGACTCAAAATCAGGTCCAGCAACATACCTTACATGAGATAATGATTGAGCTCAAATGCAAAACCAAATTATACAGGAGATGGAAGCAGGGCAAGCTACCAAGGACATGCAGGGACAGAACTGGGAAAATCTAAGCTTGGTTGGAATTGAAACTAGCAAGGAACATGAAGGGTAACAAAAGATGGGTTTGTAGGTGCATCGATAGCATAAATAAGAAAATGGAAAAGGTGAACCGCTGCTAGGTCAGGCTGGAGATCTACTAAGGTTAAAGAGAAGGCTGAAGTATTTAGTGCCTTCCTCCTTCCCTCAGTCTTCATTGATAAATTATGTTTTCAGTTTTTCCAGGTCTCCATTAACATTAAATTTTGTGGAGTTACTACTTACAGTATCAAAGGATCCAAACAGGGACTGCTTAGATAAGCTGGACATGCACAGTTCACAGGATGAGACAGGATACCTCTGTGACTGCTGAGAGACCTGGCAGATGTCATTGCAAGGCCACTTTTTGTTGTCTTTGAACAACTGTGATGATCAAGGGGGAAAGGCAATCAGTAACAAATTATTTTAAATGCTCATGTATTCTTTGTGCCAGATTTCTACATCTTTCATAATCTTTTAAGACAATTTCCAGAAACTGCACCTTTCTGAGAATCTAAGGCACCTTGGGCTTCTCTAACGTCTCATTTATGGATGAAAATTGGTGCTCCTCTAATCTTGACTATTTCTACACCTTTGAAAATGAAACAGACAATAGCATTTGCCATAAAGACAAAGAAATCAGACTGCTCTTTGAGTGTATTGCTCCAATACAAGACTAGAAACACGTCACGACACAAAGTAAATGTAGCACAGATTGGTAAACAATGATTTTGGTTTGTGTTCTTCTCTGAGATTTTCTGTGTTCCCATTAAGGGTTCAAGCAGCTTGGTTTTCAATTTTACAGTGCAGAAGTCCCTGGGTTCACACATCGTGCTTCTTTTGTGGTGACAGTGCCCACGACTGATCTCTGCCCCTCTACCAAACAGCCAGACTGATCTCTGTGAGCATCTTGGAGCATCCCCATACCATACTTCCTCACTCTCAAAACTACTCAGATAAATGCAAACTGCTATAACACACACCATATATGGCATGACTTTCTGCAGTATTCACTCATGCTTAACATGGCTTCTGACACCTACCTAATCAGTCTTTTTGCTCAAAAGAAGGATTTACTTGTCTCTTGCAGCTAACTGCATGAAAAGATAAACTGCATCACTGAGGAAGTGAGAGCTGTAATGCTGTGTTACTCCTCTACCTATTAAGTCTAGTATTTAAATACAAAAATTCAATTTTAAAGTCAAATAAATGACACTTTTGGGATTTATTCTTCACAGAATATGAAATTTCTCTCTCCTGTCACTACAGGCTAATAGTTATGTTTTCCTCTCCTTCTGCTTTACAATGCATCTTATAGACAGAAAACACAGAGGAGAGAACGAAGACTAAGTGATTTGTTACAAGTCATTCCAACACACTGTATTTCTGTCTTACAGTTAATGCATACTGTTAGTTAGAAATGGAGTCCCTGCCTTTTCAGGTAAGGTTTTTGACCCCTGCAGATGTAAGAAGCAATCATATTTTCCTCAGTATTTCTGAACATGGAAGCAGCTTTTTCCCACAAAACATTTTGGTTTAATAACTACGAGTTTCCTAGCTTTTAGCCAAAGGAGCAAAGAACATTAATATGGACCTGTCCACATGTTTTACTGGCAAAGTAAGGCATTACTGCCAGCCTCAGGTTCACACACCAGTCCCTCAGGTGCCTGAATTACATATTCTGACAATCAGAAGCCAGACCTGTTGTAAGTTTTTGTGACAGTACTCGTTTCCTCTAACCAAAGATCACTCCCGAAAGCAGGAATTGCTTTTTCAACTGCCTGCATCAGCTATGCTGTAGTACTCGAAGGACAAAGCTGTTCTGCACACAAAATGGAGCTCAGCAGCCAACTGGGATTTTAGCTAAGAAAGAGGGCCTAAACATCTAAATGTCTGCAGCCAGAAATTATAGTGGAAGTCAGGATACCCCTGGGGTGGGAACGTTCTCCCTCCTGCAGCACCTTTGCCCCAAGGGCACATCCACAGCCTGCTGTGAACAGCACCTTTTTAAAAGTGCTGCAAAGGGACACTGCTTGTCTTTATAAAATTGAGTCTGCTGGAAGAGAGAATGCATTGTTTTCTCCAGCTTTTAAAAAATGGATTTTTGTTTTGCTGTCGCTTGACAGGGTTATGGGTGAAGCTGACGCGGCAAGGTTACTCTCGAAGGCGCCTGCCGCCTTAGAAGCGGCCATGCCTTCACCAGCATCCACATGTGGGTTATCCCCAGGTCCGCGCGGCTCACACCTTCTCTCTGCCGAGCCAGTTAAAATTCAACCTGAGTTGAACTCAAACGTGAAATGGCGGTGCCGGGGGATACTCTGCACGCGGCCACCACACGGACCGGGCACTAACTAATCCTCCTCTGCGAACCAACAACCTTAGGCGCACGAGTGGCGGGCACGGCACGGGGCAGGGCAGGACACAGCCGGGCAGCCGTGCGGCGGGGCCAGGCCGGGNACCGAGCGGGCGGGGGGCGCCCGCGGGCCGCCGGCGATGGCGAACCAGCTGGTGATCCTGAACGTCTACGACATGGTGAGCCACCGGCACGGCACGGCACGGCACGGGGCGGCGGGCGGGGGTCTGGGCCACCTCCCGGCAGGGCGGCGGCGCGGAGTGTCCTGCCCTGCGGGGGCCGGGGCGGCTGGGAAACTTTGCCTGCCCTTGGCATGCCTGTCCCCGCGGGAGCTGCATGCGTGGGCGGCCGGGCGGGAGAAATAACGAACCCGGGGAGGGGAGGGAAAGGGGGGGGCGAGGGCGGTGATTTGGGAGGTCTGACGATTTATACAGCCCCTCTGTGACCTGCGACAAAAGTTTGCCGGGCCGGG
>VZRS01000474.1:827961-839690 GCA_013398055.1 Ifrita kowaldi | reverse complement strand
TCTTCCAGCGGCAGGTGGATCCGCTCCCTGTCGCGGGGGAAACTTCCCCTGCCATGTGCGTCCCCGAGCTCTGCTGCTCCCTCTGCTACTGCCCCAAAGCTCAGCAGCGAGGAGGCCCTGCCTTTCTGCTCACGAGCACCAGAAAAGGGTCCAGTTTTCCAGGACGGTAGCTGGGGTGAACCTCTGTCTCTGCAAGGATAAGAGCTTTTTAGCACAGTGTCAGTAAGGTGATTCTTTCCTAGACCATAATTTTTGAATAGTTTTGTTCTGGCTGCGACTTGGTAGAAATAAAATAATCGCCCCAGCTTGATTTGCAGCCGTATGAGCTCACCTTCCCTCCCTCCTGGCTAATATTTATGTGGCACCTACAGCAACTGTTGTATTGTCTTAGCTTCAGCTGGAAGCTGCTCAAATGCCATGGTAACAAATGAGGTGTAAGTACCTGCATGGAACACGAGGTTTGGATAAGTAATATTAAGAAAATATTATCTGTTAATGCATTTCAATCGCTGGAAATTAGAACGAGTGGCACTAGTTCTCTGACCAAGTTTCGAATCTACTCGATAGAGGAACAGTAAGATGGAGAACTAGCTTCAGGTGACAGTGGTTGTGTTACTTAGCTTATTTTGGATAGGTTTTCCTACCACCACCATTTTAAAGTGGTGTTTGCTGTTTTGAAAGGGCGAAGGTATATAGTGTAGTGTCAGTGACTGCTGGAAGTGAGAAAATACAGCTTGTTTTGCTTGGGAACAGTCACATTCAAATGCTAAAATGTTTAATAGCAATCAATAGGGAGCTGACTGGCTTGAAATCAAATACATTTACGATATCATAGGAACTAGCCTGATTTTTGTCATTTTCTTTCACCCTTCTACTTACCTTAGAAATCAATGTCCTTATTTGGGGGGATTTTTTGCCCACTCCTGTGTTTGAGTTCTGTCTCCAGCAAATATAGCCTGTTACCTCAACTTTGGTTTCCTTCATTATAGACAGTGAAGGGAGACTGGAGACAGGAACAGTCTGTTCAGTGTGATTTTCTGAGAGATGGGAGAAAAAAAGAAGGGGTCTTTGCTCACCTGGTTCAGATCATATGTGATGCTAATATGAGGAAAAAGTCACAGTGTGCCTTATTTAGACTGGAGGAGGGAAGGATGCCCTCTCACATGCATATATATGTCTTCTTTGGACTACAGTGTGAATATATATATTGGGGAATCTCTTTTAGCATAAAAATAGATGTTTTTTACATATATTAACTATAAATATTTGTACAGAGAAAGAAGTAGGACTTTGGTTTCGTGACTCTTACATAAGAATGTCTTTGAAGTCAAGGCTTGACGCACTTCTGACTCACCACAATGAAGACCCACTGTTCTCACAAAGACTTGCTCAGTTGTGCAAAGTGGGCCCAGTTCACAGGCAGGCTGTGAAACCTTAACAGAGTGGACTGACTTCTGTGTAAATACCTGCCTGGAAAGTAGTGCCATGGCCTCTGAGAAATTCCATTCTCACTATGATGGTAGCACTCGTGGGGTGTGACTTCTGCATGGTGGGTTTTTTTCTTTTGTGATAGTCTACTTTTCCATTCACATTATCCTTTCTTTTTTCTCCAGAGATGAATTGCTGTGATCAGTTTTACTCCAACCATCCTAGGAAGGCTGGCAGTTGACATGAGGGAAGTGAGGGGAAAAACGCAACAGGAAGGGTGTGCTCCTAAAAGCTAGTGTCACACTTTTCCTAAGGACACGTTAGGGACTGTTGGTTATCCTGTTGTTATTACTGGGGCTCTGCCTCTGTTGAGAATGCACATAGTCTCTAAAGCCACCATCTGTGGAAGGAACTTGCTCTCCAAAAGAAGCAGCCAAGCACATTTATTTGTTTGATCACATGCAGGGGTGCCGTCTTGTGCATTAGTCAGCAGTTGTGCTAATTGTTGGAGCTGTACATCACCACAGATTATACGTAGTATACGATGAGAGCACTAAGGAGAATATTTCTATTTCCTGCTTCAGTCCTGTTTGTTGTTTTGTAGCAATGTCTGCCTTATTTGACCATTAGAGAAACAGTTTTCCTTCAAACTCGTGAGAAAAACACAGGTTCACGGATGTCTGAAAGATACCGTCAGTGAACGTGCTTTGTCAAACTTCTCTGCTAAACCACATCTCGGTCCATTTCAACCTGGTTTGAAACCAAAGCCTCACTTTCATGTTGCGTAGCAGTTTTTACTGCTTGTACAACAGCCTGCTGAAATCAATGGTGCTGCTTTATTTGGGGGTACTAGGAGTGGGTGAAAGAAGGGAGGAGTCTTCTGTAATAGCAGTTTTGAAGTTCTGTTTATTCATCAGATCACACCAGCTGTGTGTTTGAGACATTAGCAGGTTTGCTCTTTGCTTCTGACGTTCCATGTCACTTGGAAGTGGATTTGGGATTTTTTTTTTCAGTCTAGATTTTGGATTGGGGTTTTTTGTTTCTCTTGTGGAACAAGAGACCATTGTTATTCACCTGGTTGACAGAATCAACATTACTGTAATAACAAACAGCTTTATTTTAACCTGAATGCAAACTGTGGCAGCTGCTTAGGTATGCAGGGGGATACTGAGTGACCTTGCTCCTGTTGGAACTCTTTACAGGACTGAGTTGGTTGCTTTTGCAGGAGATACCCTTCCAATGTCCTTAGTGCTTGAAAAAGCGAAAATCTTTGATAGAACCAAAGTGCGAGGGGGATGCCTGTGTTGTAGAAGAAAGTAGACTTTCAAGTGCTCGTAACTTTATGGAGGGAGAAAAGCTTAAGGGTGTATTTATGTGGTACAGTTCATGCCTTTGAACATCTTTTATGATCATTAAAAGGGTAGGGTGAAGGCTTTGATATATTGTGTTTTGAGAACTGGAGTACTTTATAGCTTTATTTTAACTAACTGCTATTTTTAGGAGTCTAGGTTTTTTGTGCCCAAGTAGTATCTTATTTTTTCCCTTGTCAAATAAGGCGATAACAAGCTAAAGTATTAATGTAAATGAAAGCTCTGAAGATATTTTTGAAGCACTGGGATTAGTGTTCTTCTTTCGTTGTAGCGACATGACTTTATTGTGCACATAGAAAAATACTTCTCTAATATTTTCCTAATGATAGATTAGACCTGAAATCCTGTTTTACAAGACTGACATATTGCAAAATGTTGAGGATATGGGATTGCACCATATTACTATGGCAAAATCCATGTCAAGACTAAAGGGAATCCAATTTGTGTAATGGAAACAAGGATGTAGCATTTGGGATCAGTTTGGGCATGTTACTGAACCAGTGAGCTACACAGATGTAATTTAATTTACAATCTTCATTTAGTAAGTTGTATATAATCTTTTCAGCTGTAGCCAAATTCAGCACTCTTTGTTGCATTTGTCCTGCGTTTCTTCCTTCAGTGAGATAAGGCATTTTGTTCAATGAGAAAATGGGACCAACCTTCCAATAGCTCATCCAGATTAAGTAATAATTAGATATAATTACTGTTCCTAGGGGGAAAGTAATTCTGCCTCATTGAAATTCTTTTATCTTCAATTAACCTACTCTGTTCTTACTGGAAATATGAAGCAAAGTGCCAGCTCGCTTCAGGCACTTCTTCCAAAGCTGCTAACTTTTGTTTTATTTGCCACCAGTGCTCACCTTGTGTAGTGTAGCGAGCCCCGTGTATTTAGGTGGCACCAGTGAGGAGGAGCCCATACTTGGATAGGTGCAGGCCATGCTGAATACCTTGTTGGATCAGCTTTCCATCCCGCTCATCCACCTCTGTGCAGATCAATGAGAAGGCTTGGTGACTCACTTTTCTGTCCTCTCTCTATACTTCGTGTTTGGTTTTGTGGGGTTGTGGGTGGGGAGGACGGTGAATAATTTTTTTCCTCATTTTTTTCTGTCTAATAACCAACCAGGCTTTATTCTGTCCCACTGCATGTGGGATATCTTGTGTAAGTTTTGTTCTATTTTCAGAGAGCAGCCATAACCTTGTTTGGCGTTAACAGATCCAATGGCTACATGATACGTAGGTTGTTCGGAATACAGCAGCCAGGTTCTGAGTTTTCTGGCCGTGAGTGCCCAGGAGAGGGAAAAACTAGAGCACTAGAGACCCTGTCTAGCTCAGTTCTGGATTAGGTTCATTTGGGTACACCTTCCCATTAGGCAAATGTACTTTTTTCCAGTGCTGACAAACTGTACTTTGACTGTGCCTACGGTTTTGACTATAAATATAAACGTGAAACTGTTTTGAAATGGTGAGCTGGTAAACTGGGGGATAGGAATGGCTTCAGAACTAGAACAGGTTTATGTTGCAGTAGCTCTTCTGTTTTCCTGGGGTCTTCAATTTCACCTCCTGAGCAGAATCCATTTTTTTATGCTCACAAACCCACTAAGATGGGTTGTCTTTGCATCCTTCTCCTTTCTTGCCCACTTGTTTTCTCCCTGTTCTATGTCTTTCTATACAGAGTAAATTAACGCAGTGCATTTCTGGATGTAATTTGTTCATGCAGACTTGCTCTCTGCTCTGTTCTGAGGGGTGGAAGGAAAGAACTACTAAGCCCTTTAAATAGACTAAGGTGATGATTTAGTGTAGTCATCCATACCCCACTAGCTAACATAGCACTGCACTGACAAACCCAGAAATTAAAGCAAAGGGTAAAGTTTAGTCTTAAGCAAAATTTATCCACAGATCACAGTTGAGCTTTAAATAAATATAAGGCACAAAATCTGCCTTCTCTTAATTCATATTGACAAAATTTCCCACAGCTGGCTTGTCTGTTTGTAACTATTGGCATGACATGCTCTTTTAGTCATTTAACTTGTTTTCATTTTTATTAATAGCTTGTCAACCTGAGGTTTAGTGTATCATTTTTATTGGGAGACAAAAAGCTTACATGCCATAATGTTTGTGATGGCACTGTAAATTACACACTGACTCCAGCTAGCACATCTTCAAGTGTGACACCTGCGACCTTTTACGTTTTTATCATTGTTGTGCTGCTCAGTGACTTTGCATCAGAAAACACTGATTATGTCAACAGGTTGTGTGAAGAAGGTGGCTTCTTTTTTTTCTGCCTGCTTGCTAAGCCAGTATTAATTTACTGGGGGTGCTACCTCAGCCTGTATCCTGCCTGCCGGTTGACTTTTAGAAGTCTGCTTTGTAAAACTTCACATGGATGCTCTGGAAGGAAAAAAATCCTGTTATTGGAGTAATTGACAAAATAATGTTTTCCCTGTATTTTCCTGAGGTTTTTCTTCCTAGCCAGTTTCAGTTTTAAGGATGAAATGGAGGCTTTTTTTTTTTCAACTTTGTTTCTGGTTCCTTCTCAAATTGTGTGTCACTTGAAATTTTTTAATGCTTGGAGACTGATATTTTGAGGGTGGTGATGTAGACAGTGAGAGTACTTTGAGGTTTTCCTTTTCCAGAGCTCTGTGCATCTTTGAGGTCTTGAAGGAAATAGTTGGCTTCTGATAGACACTTGCTGCTGCTGCCACTTTCATAAAAGAAAAGAGAAAGCACTAAGGGAAGTTTCCTTTCTTTACTATTTTTTTCCATTTTCTAAAAAATTTTCACTTCTGATTCCTTTTGAAATGCATCTGTTTTCTGTTGGCTACAATACAAGTGATATATTGGAAACAAGTGTCAGACCTATGCAAAGGACTTAAACTTGATGTTTGGAGACCCATGCATCAGCAGCCTGAAGAGAGCTTTATCTCTTGTGTGGTGACCTCTAGTTGAGTATTCAAAGACAAAATACAAGAAGGTAATTTTAGTCAATCTCTGAGTATGTCTTGTGCTCATCTGTTCATAGGCAGGTGTGGTCATTGCTATTAATGGCAGTCAGTGTGTGTATCTCACAGTCCTACATTCTGTTGTACTTCAAAGAAAAATGTGCTCCTTAAAATTACAGCAATTGATTCTGGAATGTATTCCACCAAATGGCAAACTTTACAACCTACAGCTTGTTGACAAATAGAAGGTTGATCTGGATTTCTCCCAGGTACAGACTCCTTGATTGACAAGCTTTGACAGCACTAAAACACTGAATAGCACCTAATGGAATTAATTCACTGTGTACAGTTGGGGAATTTTAATGACATTCTGTTCATTCTGTAAAATGGCTTGTGCAGTTTCCACTTTGTGATAGGGTTTAATGCTTTTGATGTGGGGGACAGTCTGCTATGAGAAAATAAATCTGTACTGCAAATTCACTAGAGTTTTGAGGTGTTTTTTTCTTTCTTTCCTTTTAGTATTGGATGAATGAATATACTTCTTCCCTTGGAATTGGAGTGTTTCATTCAGGTATAGAGGTGTACGGCCGAGGTATGTACAAGAAAAGCATAACTTACTTTTTGTTTCAGTAATGCTGTTATTTAAAAAACATTTTTCAGATAGTGAGGAGAGTCTAGCTCCTGAAACCTGTTCATCTCTTTTCTTACCTATTCTGCCTCTGGAAAAAAACCTTGGACATGAATAATCTGGTAGCTGTCATGCATTCTTTTGTATAAAGCTACGCAACTATGAAAAAGTGTACAATTTATTCAGCTAGGCATAGAAATCTTTATTTTAGGTTTGGAAATACTTAAAAAAACCTACATTAAAAAAATATGTGCTTTGTGTAAGCATGGTTGAATCCTTTCCTCGGTATTCTGTCAGCACTTAGTACAAGGAGTTAATTTTTAACTACAGGAGCAATAATCTGTTGCAGAGGCACCTAAAAGTGCACGAAGCTCAGGAAGAAGTCTATTCCTTATTGGTAGGTTGGTTTGTTTTAGAGACAATTTCTTTTATAAGCATCCTATATAAGTTGTTCATAAAAGATACCCTTGTGGTAAATAACAACAATGCTTTTCAGTTTTGCTAAATGGGTTGTGCTTGGGTGCTTGTGCTGTGTGAGCAGATCAGCTTCCTGATCTGTTCAGGCGACTTTGAACCTGCATTGCAGCCAGGAGGTGTTTCTGTGCGCTCCACAGCATGGGCTCAGGTCTGAGGTGTTTCTGCCCAGAAGTATAATGACACAATGAGGTGATGGTGCTGCTGAAAGTAGTCCAGTTAAAGAAGGAAAATCTGTTGCAGCATTTTGGTTTTGTTTTTTTTTTTGGAATGTGTTGGCAGGTGAGGGGAAGGAGCAAAAGGCAGGGCATTTACTCCAAAGACCGGACTGCCCAAAGTTATCTTAAACTATGTTTCAGCTGTTATAATGGTCACATTTTGCAAGTGTTACCAGAGCAACAAATTGACAAAATACAATGCTTATTGTTAAAACTTCTTTTAAAATTTGTTTTAATCTGACCCAGAAAGACCTGACTCTTAATAGTGCTGTGCCTGAAGTCCAGTTTTTGAGCTGTGCCAAATACATGTGCCTCCCTTCCTGTTGGGATTATAGCAGCTTTCTCATACAGCAGGTCATGCCCCTGCTAGAACAATGACTCGTATTTTTTGAAGCATATCAAACTTTTTATTTATTAACCTGTTGTAAAAAAGATTATCCACAAAACTGAGTGCTAGACTTGGATGATGTGTTAAGAGTTTTGAGGAAAGGAAGTGTGAAGTCATGCTTAAAGCTTTTTATTACACTCTGGGTGCAGCGTGCTGTTATCTTACAGACACAGACGGAAGCTACAGCACATCATGATATTTTCATGTAGCGTGAGTGCTTAAGCCAGCAGATGCTTTGTGCAGACCTGAGATGAATGCACTGATTTGCTTTCTTGTTATAGTAAAGAACTCATGACAGTTGTCTTGCAAATCAGGAAATTTAAAAAAACCTGTTAGGCCACTGCTCACTGCCACACTGGGGGCTGTAGTGTACACTGAATAGAAGTGCCATCAGACCTCTGAGGATGCAGTACTTAGAATCCCCAATTTAGACATGTAAGGGGAATTTTAAAGACAAGTATGTTTAAAGAACGTTGGCAAGATGTACAATTTAACTTTTAAGTGCTCACTTATACAGTGAAAACAGTATGTACTTACTGCAAAGTTATTCAAGTTAAACCTATACACTGATGTAGGAAATTCCCTGTCAGTTTTTACTTAGGCTGAGTAGTAACTGATAAAACTATTAATTTCCAGCTCATTTCA
The DNA here is from genome assembly GCA_013398055.1 of Ifrita kowaldi. Taxonomy (NCBI): domain Eukaryota; kingdom Metazoa; phylum Chordata; class Aves; order Passeriformes; family Cinclosomatidae; genus Ifrita; species Ifrita kowaldi. The sequence continues at coordinate 831,600 of VZRS01000474.1, read as the reverse complement.
TTTGCTTCCCGTGTAAATAACATGTCTGTTTGCTAGCTTTAGATCCTTGTGAGGTCATCTTCCAGTCAGTGAGCTCTGCTGTTTTTTACTGTCATCAGATGCTGGTTTTGTTAAATCTGAGCTTTCTCTTTCAGAATTTGCCTATGGTGGTCATCCGTACCCTTTTTCTGGAATATTTGAGATTTCACCAGGAAATGCTTCTGAGCTAGGAGAAACATTTAAATTTAAGTAAGAAAGATTACCTATTTTCTTGCTCTTTGAGAAAGTATATGAAAAAGGCAATTTGTTACATTTATTTTTGAGGGTAGATGTATTGAATTGTACAGGATTTCTGACTTGCTGAGAAATTCATATGTTTCCATAGAAATGAAAGATGGACAGAGGTGACGAGACAATGAAGTGTCTACAGCAAGGAACATTTTTTTAGCATACCATTAAATTCCTTAAATGTGTACAAATTTTGTGGACTTGTGGCTAACTTTTATTACTCATACAGTGTAAGCAATGCAGTAACTTTTTCAAGGTGGATAATCAGCAAGGAAACACAATCTCTCGTGATAAAGATGAAAGTGGTGCCATAAAATGGAATAGAAAGAATCTTTGTTATTCTCGAAGAACAGAAAGATCTTGCTAGCCACAGTGGAGTGACTTTTGAGCTATGTGTGGACAGTAGTCCACCTATATCATGGCAGCCTGATCACCTTCTACTGTCTGTTTCTCTTCTAGAGAAGCTGTGGTCCTAGGCAGTACTGACTTTATGGAAGATGATATAGAAAAAATAGTAGAAGAGCTTGGAAAGGAATTCAAAGGAAATGCTTATCATCTAATGCACAAAAACTGCAATCACTTTTCTTCAGCTTTATCTGAGGTAAACAAACATAAAGGTCTATAGAAAGGTGCTTCACAGGTGGCTACAGAGCATCATCTTCTTCTGGTCCTTTGGAATGTTTGGTTTAATTTTCAACTTCCTATTTTTGATACCTTGGGCAAATGTCACCATTTTTCAGGTTGTATTTGTGCTTATGTCCAAAGCACCAGATTTTGCTGCTAAATATTGTTGTCATACATAGCTTTTGTTAGAGCAGAGGTGCATTCCTGAAGAGATACCTAGTAAATAAAGTATTAACAAGATTTCAAAGTAATTTCAGTTGTTTCGGGGACTGCTCCTGAAGATAGAACTACATGCTATTTTTGTCAGATTGTTTGTATTTCCCCACAGAACCATCACACTGAAAATAATTTTCAAGGTTATGACCTACTGTTAAAGAATAGCAAAGGCATTGAAGCTGCCAAGACAATGTTAATCATCTGCTTGAGAGGCTTTTGTCAGGTTATTGCTCTGCCAGCACCTGTGTCTTGGTCATGTAGATACTTGAGTGGTCATGCAGAGTATCTGACCGAGGAGTCGAAGGGGCTTTGCTTTTTCCCCTCGCTTTGTTGTGACATGATCAGTTTGCCAATATGATTGAATGCCTGATCATTCACATGTGTATCCACACAAGGGAAAGGGTCAGGAACAAGTAATCCAGGACAAGAGGGGAATGGAAATTTTTATTTTTATTGAGAGTTGACAATCTGTGCTTGCCAGAATTTATTCTAATGTTTCATTGAAACACTCCAAAACAAGAATGGCTATTTTTCCCATGTGAACTTTCATAGATTTTAATTGGGTTTTTTTTCCAAAATAGTTAATGCATACTTACTGTGTAAGTAAGTATGCCTGTGTTTTATGTAGACTGATCTTCCAGTGGTAGTGGAAAATTTTATTGAGATGATGATTCATGTGCAGTGCTGGTACAAGTAAGTAGGGTGAGACCCTGACAAAGCTGCAGTTGGTGTGAAATCTGGCCTATATGGCCAGGGTTTTGCCATACTCTTCTGCTGCATGGTCATACTGTTTCTGTTTTAGATCTCGTCCTATTTAGTGTTCAAATGGGCTATAAAAGTGGGTATAATTGCAAGTTAAACGCTGCTCAGTTACAGCAGAGTAATGCTCACATTCTCCAGATTTGCACTGTAATACCAGAAGTGAATATGGAGGTAGTGAAGTAAAGTAGCTCACTCCTTGAATAGTGACAATAAAATTACTTAATGACTGATGTGCAGTAAAAATAAGTACTTAATGCAACTTTATCCATTTTTGAGGAGTTGAACCCAGCAATGCATTGTATAGCTTCTCCTGTCCCAATGAACCCGATGAAGTGCGTGCTTGGCCTGTGTGTTGTAGGGTAGTGACGTCTTGTGGAAGTCATCAGAGGCCACCACAGCAAAGAGCCTCAGCTGTGTGTGTAACTCCATACCACTATGGTATTGACACTGTCTTTCTGGCCACTTGATTTCAGGGTGATTTTTGTAACAGTGAGGTTTCTCCTGCAATTTCTGTTTCTGAGGAATTAGCACTGAAAAGAAACCATAGCTTAACTAATTTCTGTGCCTTTTATAAAAGTTATTCAAAGAGTGTGAGGTGGTTAGGCTTTTCAGGACTTCTAAGAAAATCATAGATCCATGTGTCCCAACTTTCATGATGGAATGTAGGTCTCTTTGTGGGACTTGGAATGCTGCCTTTACTGATGGAGAAAGTTGTCACAGTGCAGCTAACTTGGATGCTTCTTGACTGGCTTTTGTGATATGTAAACTGTAAGGCTGCTGCAGCTTTTGCTTTTTATTTACAGTACTGCAGTTTTGTTACTGCTGAATCCAGGAAACAAATTAACCCTTTCTTTTTCCTTCCCCCATAGATTCTCTGTGGAAAAGAGATTCCACGATGGGTGAATCGCCTTGCCTACTTCAGCTCTTGTATACCCTTCCTCCAGAGCTGCCTGCCAAAGGAGTGGCTAACTCCTGCAGCCCTCCAGTCTAGTGTTAGCCAGGAGCTACACGATGAGCTGGAGGAAGCTGAGGATGCAGCAGCATCAGCTTCCTTGGCAAGCTCGGCATCTGGGTCTAGAACTGGACGCCACACCAAATTATAAGTCCTCCTCCAAAGTAGCAAATGGTTTGAAATACTTCAGTTTGATCTCTTCAGCAATTGACTTCCTGACAGAACATGAGAGCCAACTCTAGAACATTGTTTTTATATGCAAAAAAAAAAAAGCTCTCATCAACCCCTGTTTCAGCTCAGGATTATTTACGTAGTGAAAGGAATTGCTGGGAGAAAAGGGAAGGATTTTGTGTGAAGCCACCCTTTTCATTTTCACCTGTTTGGTAGACCTGAGTTAACTTAACATCTTGCATAAAGCAGAACTTAAATTATTTGTTTACAGTATTGTGTACTGCTGTTTACAAGTCCTGTAAGGACTCCTGCCACCATGGAAGAAGAAAGAATTTGAGTTTGATTTAACTGTTGGTATAAATGAAAAGCAGTGGTGTGATGCCCTGGATGAACTTCCCCTTTGTTTTCAAGATTTAAGGCAGGAGAACGATAAATTGAGAAATGCCAGAAACTGCTGAATACTATATATGTGAACAGGGTACTGTGCACTTAAAGTGGCTGATGTAAACAGGTAGATTCCAGGATGTAGGGAGACTGGTTTGGTCTAAAATCTGTTCCTAGAAGTATGACCTCTACATTAATGAAACTGTGGAATTTTGCACATATGAAGGGAAATTTCTATCTCATTGCAATGCACATCAATCTTT
>VZRS01000474.1:811106-827947 GCA_013398055.1 Ifrita kowaldi | reverse complement strand
TTTTTTTTTTTTTTGGTAATTCAGCCATGTAGTTTTCATCCTGTCTTCTGTCCTGCGGTTTACTTCAGGATTTAGGCACATGAATATCATCTGCTAGAACAACAAATGTTTCGCTTCTTTGCTTTACTTGATTTCAAATTTGTATATATAAGTTAGTACCTGTATTCCTTTTTTGTTTGTTTGTTTCATATAGTTTGGAATCGTGTAAAACAAGCCATTTATGGTTGGGGAATGGCCTTTGCTTTCTGCAGCTGATTTTGCTTCATTTGAGTTTGTAAACATTCGTGTCCTTCTTTTTTTGAGCTATAAATTACTGCCCAGTTGTGCATTTCCGCACAAATGATAGAGAAATCCTAATTTATTTTCCCACAGTCTCTGTCTGTGGCATTAACTTTCTTATCAGATGTAATGAAGAAAAACCTGAAAATTGCTTATGCACCTGCGTGTTTACACAGCAGAACCCACTAATCTGCACACATAATTGTATCTGAAGGTAAGAGATATTATTTTCTAAAACACAGAAATATGTTTGCTGGTAGATTATAATGAGAGCTAAATTATAATTAGTGATCAGAATATATAATGGAATGCCTTATTCTTGTTCACTTACCAAGAGAATTAATTGTTCTTCCAATCATTAGTGTAAATTAGTGAGGTTCTATTGTGCACATAAGGCTACAGTAGCACAAACATGAGGGAGGTGAGCTTGAGTATTTTGTAAGACTTGCTGCCTTAAACTAACAAAAAACATACCATCCCTAAACTGATCAGCTCACAAAGAAGTGTGCATTACTAGAAATACAAATGATTCTTTAAAGTTTTATTTACAGTCTTTTGCTGGGTTTAGTTTATCCGTTGAATGAAATACTGACTCTGCAGTTTCTGCTGTTTAAAAGCAAAAAAAAGTCCTCTTGGGAGGCAAAATGCTTCATGTTATGAATGCTCCTGGCCGTGGGTAGTGGTGCCATTGAACCCTACGGGAAGGTGCAGTAGCTGTATCATACTAAGAATTCTTCTGGTTGCCAGCTCCGACTTGTGTTAGAAACAAGTGGAAGTTTTTCTGCTGCCACCTGGGTTGAATCCTTCATCAGACAGACTTTAGGTTTTCACTTATCTTCTGTGATGCAGTGTAGTACAGAGAGAGATATGCTCAGTTCTTGGCGGGGGAATCAAGTGAGACTCTTCCTGGAAAGAGCGAGATAATAGTAAAAGTCTCCATAACTGTATTTTGGTACGTGTTTTAATCATCTCTTCTACCAAGTGGGAAATGCTTAAGACTGGTGAGTCTGCCACTAACTTCATTCTCTGTTTGATCTCCAGAACCTGGATATACTGACCCTCCCTGTCAAGTGCTTTTCACTCTGAATTTTTCTCCTTTCCTTTTTTTTCCCTGTAGTGAAAATGAACATGGTGGTCTCCAGTCAACTCTCAAGCATTACAGAACTGAATCTCACACTACTCACAGCTCAGACAACAGGCTGCAGACAGATTATTTTGTCTCTGCTGTGCAGCTGTGGTAGTAATGTGACTAAGTCTCTTGGCCGAGGCAGGTCCTTTATTTCAGCTCAGGGTTGAGGCCACTGATCTAGCAACGTACTGTAGCTTTTCCTAGGCTTTAGGAAAAATAAATAGAATGAATTTTCATTGCTACCTTTTATGTACCAAAATCAGCTTTTTAGGCTTCTGATACATCCAGAGCACTAGGTCACAAATCTCTACACCTTCATTAACACACACAGTTACAGCATGTACAATGCAAGAACGTGACAGATCACAGCACAGTTTTTATTTAGAAGTAAAACTAAGACTATTTTTTATAAAGCAGACTGGAAAGTTTGTAACAAAAACATTCATTTTATTGGTAGCTGTACAGGTGAAAATACTGTCTTATGCTCCATAAAGACTTTTGTTTGTTTGTTTGAAAACCATCAGTTTGTAAATCCTGTGAGGAAACTGACACCTGAACCCTGAAGGTTGTTGGGTATTGTATCAAAGCGAGCAGTACTGTAACTTCAATCGTGTGCTGTCAGCTCAGCCTCTGCTGGATGCCTGCAAGAAGTCACCCTGCCAGTGGTTACTCCGATTTGTTAGCAATAGAGCAAGTTACCTTTCACCAGCATTACTGCCAAGCAGGGATTACTTTAGTCTACTAACGACCACACTGTGCTAGGACTAGAACACTTCAAAATGCTGTGAGAAAGCTGGACACCTGTGGAATCTTTTCCATCAAAACGGGTAGAAGAATATCACCACTTCAGGGTTCTGTCTGTTTACTTTCTCATTCTTGTTTAGTTTTCTGTGAGATAGTACTTTTGATATGTATTACATTGTTTAACTCAGTCATTTTATTTAAATGCCATTTTCTGTTCAGCAAGCCAAAAAAATCCAATGTACTGTCAGTGTGCACCAGTAACTTCAGAGTGGCTTGGTAAAAAAAAACATAGTTGCATTACTTCTAAAATTTGCAATGCAATTCTGATCACTATTGATAGATGATGATAATTTTCACTGTTGGAAGTTGGTTACAAGCTGAATATTCACTGATGCATTTTTTGTAAACTTGTATTCAAGTTTACTGTACTACATAGTATTTGTATAAAATTCAAAGAATTTTGACTTTTGTTACCTGTACATGGCAACAAGTTGTCTAGCATCTTAAACTTAAATCCATCAGTTTATTAAAAATACTTTTATAAAAAAAAAAAAAAGTTGGCTCTGTGTGTTATTCCCCTTGTACCTACAGCTTGTTTTGGCAGTGCCACCCAAGCTGATGTTTGGTTTTGAACGACAGTTGAGACTATCCAAGGGTTTCCTGTAGTTAAGCTTTAGGCTGTTAGGCTGACATGAGCATCAGGTGTTGCAGTTTGGTTTGTCTGAGGCATTAGTGAGAGCCACTAAGTTCCTAACAGACTACATTCAAAATATGTTTAGATTTCATGTACAACTACATCTGTTGGAGTGTCCAAATACTCCGGTGTGCTTGATATTTTGCAGATATCTTGTGCCATATCCTATGGATTTGCTTGAAAGCCTAGCTCTGTGGTCTGGATGTGCAGCAGAGGAGCAGCCACGAGGTGTGTGGGGTCTGTAGTGTCCACCTTCTCCCAGTTGCTCTGAGCAGAGCACAAGTGCCCAGAGTACAGAGCAGTACCAGTGGCAATGCCAGCCTCAGGCACTGCTGGCTGTGCTGTGCCCGCCCTCGTGGCAGCAGAGCCGCTGGTGGCACGGCCCAGCACTGATCCAGAGCAGAGATGCTCCCCTGGCTGTGGAACCCAAGAGCTGCCAAGCTATTGCCCGGACAGGGCAGCTCGGGAGTTGGGATGCAGCCTGACCCCCTGTGTGGTTCTGTGGGGTAGTGGCACCTCTCCTTAAAGATGTGGTGGTTCTGGGCTGCAGAACTGGCGGCTCCTTGCAGTGACTCGGGCAGTGGGGTGCCATGGGGCAGCTGCGTGGTAAGGCAGCTGGCCCAGCCTCTTCCCCAAACATCCCAGGCGCTGGCACAGAGTTGGCAGCAGCCCTTGAGGACACGCTTTGTCAGCACCAAAAGCTGCTGGAATTTGCAAAGGGCAGATGAGTGCATGTGTTTTAACAGCAGAGAGACCTCTGCACATTGAGGGCACTGATAAATGGGAGCACTGTCCTCTGGCTCTCTGAGCTGGTGCTGCCCCTACCTGTCTCTCTCCACAGCTGGGAAGGGATGTGTTTTGCCAGGTTGTGCATTCTGAGTATGGCATCTCCATGTGCACTGCTAATGAAGAGTGGCTAGGGCGTGACCTGTTGGAGAAGCTGCCCAGACACAAATGTGTTCCCTTTTCTGACTGCTAGTGGGCCCTAATTGTCATATATGGACTTGTGTATTTGGCCCTTGCANCTCTCTCTCACTAAGGGACACTGTAATTGCTTTGACTTTAGGCTGGCTAAAGTCACCCCTGCGTTGCAGCTCTGTGCAGAAGGGACTCAGAGCCAGTCCGGCCATTAAAGTCTCCAATCCTTGTGTACCCGGGGTTTCTTGTTTTCTTTTATCTATTGATTTTATGGATCCTGAATTCTTTTAATTAACTGCAATTTTTAATTAATTTTCTCCTTAATAAATTTTTTTTAATGAAAATAAAGAGTTGCCTCATTCCTGACACTAATCACCAGCAAACCTGCAAGAGAGTTGGAGCAACTTGTAACCTATTGAAAGGAAACTTGGCAACAGTTCATCAGTTAAAACCAATGTGAGTTCAAGATGGATTTGCTTCTGGCATCCAATGGCCAAGAGTGCTTATCAGCTTCTAGGAGGGTGATCAATACATGAAACTACCTACTGCATTGTTTGCTAGTGGGTGAGGGGCTGCGTTTTACTGAGCTGCTCTTGAAGAAAAAATAAATGTTTCAAATGAAATTTTATTTTCTAAAAGTTTCTCCAGCCATGCAGAAGTATATGACAGATCTGTCATTGGAACAGCTTTGCAACAGGCAGAGGTTTTTTATGGCTGTAAGCACCTTGGTCCTATCACCCTGCCCCAGAATAAATACACTCTTTTTCAGTGCTTCATACAGTGAAATGGAAATGGCTGTTGGCCAGCTCCTGACTTTCTCTGATATCCTGTGGTTTGATCTAAATCAGATCATTAAAAAACTTCAAACTTGTCGATGTAACAACTTGTCAGGGAAGCCATGGCAGTTCTTTGGAAAAGCAGCTGTGCTCCACTGGCTGCTCCCATTCCTGCTGGGCTAGAGTAGGAATCCTGTATTTTTCACATTATCCGATCCACTAAAATTAGCATGTAGCAAACTGAAGCAGGATCTGCCATAAAGAAATGCAAGATCCTTCGCTGGCATAGTTTTAGCTTGCTTGGGGCATGATAGAGGCTACATCCATCTCTGGGTCTCCATAGAGAGGGACATCGCTCATACCAGGAGCCATGCTCAATGCTCTCCACCCCATCCATCTCTGAGCAGCAGCTTGGGACACCCAGGACTAAGGGAACACTGCTCTTTCTGCAGGTTTAAGATGGGTGGTCAGCAGTTCTTGTCTTCTCAAAGTAGTCTGTTGATCTGGAATCCTCAAAGCAGCAAGCCTGCTGCACCTGCTGGTTGCCTGCTGTGCTGCTTCTAGACCGTGTGGCTGTGTGAAAGGAGAGAAATCACTGTTAGTCTCTCCTGAATGAAGTGAAGGTGAAGGAGGGGCTTCATGTGTGCCCTGCAGGAGCTTTTGTTCATGGGCTTTAAGTCATGATTTCCTTTTAGGGAGCTGTTTTTACCTCTTTATCCCGTTTCACCTTTACACAGCCTGAAACAAGGCACCCAGACACAGAACTTCAGGAAGCCAGGACTGTGTTGCTGAACTGGGGCTCACCATAGCTTGGGAGGAGGGTTAGGAAGGGGTACAAGCCATCGTGGATAAGAGAAGCCTTTCCCACTTCCATGATGCCAGCCCTGTCTGCTGCCCCAGGCAGCTGTGGCATAGAAGTGGGGGGGTTTTCAAATGCACCCCTTGTGGGCCTCTGCTCTGATCCCAGAATGGCTGATGGTCAATATGGGTCCTCCTTTACAGTGAGATAAGTGATGTGAATCAGACACTCCCTGGCCAAACAGGGCACAGACAGGTTTTTATCAGGCTCCAGTGAAACATGTCCAGACTCCCTCACCAGGAAGGGATGGGGGCGGAGGATACCCTCTGTTCCCAGTGAGTGCCTGAGTGACGTGGCAAATGCTCCCTCATGTTTCCAAGTTGGAATGGTCATTACTGTTAGCTCAAGCAGAGCCAGGGCTTTCCTCCCAGAATAAGTATAAAGCCCTATTAAACCCATCTAATGACAACACAAATCAAACTGAACAGAAAATGTCTTGTGTTCCCTACTCAGCCTACGGAGGCTTGCGGCTTTTGTCCTGGTTTTCCCATTCCTAATTTGCCTGTGGGAAACGCCGCCTTCCCCCAGCCCTCCCCATGCCAGCACACAATAGCTGCTTGTTTTTTGTCTGGAAGGAATTGCTGAACCTTTAAATAGCTGGAATTGGTAAAATTTTTCTTCTGTACTTCAGTTCATTCATTACTCAGCCATAGCATCCTAAAAGTGAAGATTTTCAAAAGCATTGGCATTTCCCTCCTTTGTTTTGTTTTTTTTTTAACCACAAAAAGATGCTCTGCATCTTAAATTTCATGCGCCAGCCCGGTGTTAGTGTCACTAACTAATCCTGCAGCGAAGTGTCAGCTTCCAACAAATTAATTCACATGCCATTAAGCAAACATAAACTGAGTAGTGAGGACTAGCAAGAGCTGATGGCAGTGTAGCTGGCTCAAATGCAACTGTAAAGGTCAATTATTTTTTACGTCAGAGAGACTTGGAAAGTTTAGTAAAAGCACTGTCCAGGCGGCTGTCCGGGCTTGCTCTTCCCTGCAGCACTCTGGAGTTGAGGGCAGAGGAACAACCTCAGGTAGTGTCCTGCTTTTGTGGATGCTCTCATCTCTGCAATTGCTTTCTTTAAGCTGCTTTGCCCCTCCAGGAGCCTCGTGGCTTCTGCTCATTTTAAGAGGTTTAAAGGAAGGACAGACTCCGTGGCCTAGAGCGCTGCCTCTGCCCGTGGCCCCTGCACAAACGCTCCCCAGTGAAAGGCCACACCATGGCCTGCACCCAGGGATGCCATGCTCAGCCCATGCTTTTGGAGAGTAGGGATGAGCATGGCATGGGAACCTGCAATGCATCCTTCAGACAGACAGGCAGCCTCGAGCACCTCTCCAGCTGGCACTGAGCTTCAAAGGTGTAATGATTGATGCTAATATTGCTGTGATTAATGGTGCTAATGTTGCTGCCTCCAAATGAGAAAGAAAAAAAGGCTTTTTTACTAAATAAACTGACATGTCATTATTTACTGATAATAAACTAATACTGCAGAATTAAACTAAGTACAAAATGGAGTCTGTTCAGAGCTAGACTATGCATCTTCCTGGTCCTGGCCTGTGGCATGACCTATATGTACAGCACTTCCAGAGCAATCAGCTCCTGAGAGTCATCTTTTTCTCCCTCAGTCTGACCCCTGCAGATGTTCAACTGACCCCTGCAGATGTTCAACTGACCCCTGCAGATGTTCAACTTCCTAAATGGTCTCTAAGGATCTGCTTTTTACCTGCAGACCAGGTAACCCTGTTGGTCATGACAGTCTTCCCTGACTGTGTCGTCAGCTGATCTATACTTCTTCTTCCTAATCATCTGGGGAGGTTTACTGAGAATGTCTTGCAACAGCAGCAACTCCCGCAGAAATCAGCTCTTGTTTAATGTCCACCGGGGGCAGCCTTTGCAGCATGTCCCTGGTAGCCTAGGAAAGCTCGCTCCCTCCTTGCAGGCTTCAAAGTGATTTTCTGGCTGCTTTCCAAGCCAACAGTTGCCTTTAAGCCATGTCTGCAAACACGAGGAAAGAGATGAAGTAGGATACTTTTCAGCTGATCACCTTGATAAATTTTAATATTTCAGTTTTATAGGAAAAAAAAACACCCTAAAAGTGCACTTTGAGTGAATGCTGGCTTGACTTTGAGTAGCCAGTCTGTGAGAGACATCAGAAACTCCTCATCCATTGGCAGCAGGAGAGGCCAAAGTACTTGATTAACAGCTATATTTTCAACCGTCGAAGCCTGTTCTGTTGGCGTCATCCTTCCATGATAACCTCAGAACAAGAAAACCTTTGCCCTCCTCTCTGAGCAGCCCACGTAAGCTCTGTGCAACAGCAACTGGATTTTGGGACAAGAGCTGTGGGGTGCACTGTCTGCAAGGCTGCTGCCACTGGAGTGCTGCAGCAGATGCAGGGGATGCCCTGCGAGGGGACCTGAGCCAGTGCCACACAGCTCTGAGCCACTCAGGTGAGCAGGATGGGCTCCCAGAGACACAGCAAGGGATTTCGAGGGCTCCCCCCTCCTCACAGCATCACTTTACTCATTTCAGAAGCTGCCCTGACACAACTCTTATAGCACTAAGTGACCTTCCAGCATGAGGGGGATTGCCACTCAGGCCAAGAGCTACAGCTGCTGTTAAAATTAAAACCAAACATACTCCACGCTGGTGCCTGCAGTTTGAAGAAATGCAACCAAGAGCTGCAGCTGGGTCAGACAAGTTCCCTCTTTCTGCCCAAACACACAGACAAAACTGCTAGTTCTTGAGGAGAGTGACATAGGTTTGTAGCTTCTTAAGGAACACCACAGGTAACAGAACCTTCACCTGGAGAGCAGATATTTCTGGTAGTAGTTAGGAAGAATTCCAAGAATATTTGCAAATTTAATGCAATGCATATAGGGCTTTATTATAAATATACATCTTTAGCAAGTTGACCTATAGGAGTATTCTGGCAGCAGTGGAATAAATAAGTGAACAAAGTATCTGGAGTGAGTGGGTAGGGGGGTCAAAAGGAAAGGGACACATGCCCATTCAAAGCTAACCACAAGTCCTTCCATCTACTGCTGAGGCCTGGGAATGATACAGGGGTGGGAAGGGAGATGAAAACATCTATAGACCCGTCCTCCCTGTACCCTCCTCCCCTGGGTGCAGGACGAGTTGCCCTGAGAGGCGGGCAGGATGAGGTGGAATGAGGAGGACGTGCAGCAGCCAGGAGAGACTCTGCACTCAGGCTGCTGCCAGTGGAATGAGCTGAAGCCTTTGGGCCTGGGCTTGTCCACCTCACAGCAATGAGCAAAGGATGTGCATGTGCAGTCTGAGGGAAGCCCATCCACAGGGGCCAGGGAAGGACAATCAGGTCAGCTGTCTTCTTTCCTGCACAGGCTGCCAGTCGTTTCTTCGTTTCCATGGAAACTGGCTGCTGCAGAAATGATGTTATGAAAATTACTTCCGAGATTTAAAGCTAACAGATTTGCTTTGCTCTAACGGGAGCAGAGAGACTCATCACTGTATTGCCCTGCATGTGGTGTGAAAGTGGTTTCAGAGAAGCTGCAGGTACCCCACGACAGCCTGCACCACCTACCCTGTGTCACTGACAGCCTATGCAGCCCCAAACCCCAGCCAGGGCTGAAGGGGAGGAGGAGGAGAAGGTGGAGAAGGAAGGAACAGAGACTTCAGCTCCCACTAGCTCCATACTGTTGGGTACACCTCACACAAGCACAAGAGGCAGTGCTGTTGCTATCTCTGGGGGTGCAAATTTATTGTTAATTTATTGTTTGCCCTGCAAAGTCCAGGCCATCATCAAGCCAGCAGAGGCACCACAAATGTGTTGAGCATGTGGTGAGATATCCAAGAGGCTGCAAGAAGACTGTGCTGCAGCACCGTGAGTGGAAACAGTAAAGGCAGCAATGGTGGCTTAGAGCCAAGTGCAGCCACTGTGAGGCTGCCTGTCCCTCCTACCCAGGTACTGAGCAGGGGACACTTTATTCAGTGTTTGCTTTCATATTTGCCATGGCCACTGAGTGGTCAAACATCAGTCTTGTTGGATAGGCCAACTCTTACATAAGTTGCTCTCAGAAATACATGTATTATTTAATAAACCAAGGTCATGCCTTGCTGAGAAGCTCTGTAGCAACAAAGCGAGCCAGTCTTTGATGGAATAATTGGCAGAAAAACATGCAGAACTTAAAAAGCTTAACTCTCCCTCCATATTATTAATTACTCAATCGAGTTTCATTTGGAAGGAGTCCATGAAAGTATAAAGAGGCATTTAACCTAACAAGAGAAACTCCGCAGCCCAGGTTAGGCAGTGTGGTGGAGGCCTGTGGTGGAGGATCAGGACCGGTGGTGTGAAGACCAACTGTGCCCACCACAGCAGTGACTCACATCTCCCGTGGAAGGAGGCAGGACAGATGTGCAGAGCCCTGTGCCTGTTCAGCTTAATGCAGTGCTTGCACCCGCAGGTAATACCTTCAGCAGAAGAACAGCCTTCCTTGTGGATAATAATCAGGCAAATCACAAAGAACATCTGGAAACAGATGCCAGTAGGGTGAAATTAATTTCTAGCATGAATTTTGATGTTTCTAGAAGTTGATCTAACATTTTACAAAAGTGTTGTCAATAACACGGAATGTTGAAGGCAGCCAAATCAGACACCAAACTTTTTTTTTTCAAGTCCTGCAAATGACAGCTGATCATAGCACTAGCAAACAAGTGTTTGTAGTTGAAAGGTTCCTTGGTGCAGTGAGAGCTACTTGATCCTGGTATCTTTCTGTGAATATTTTTCTGCATCTCTGCTGCAAAATCCACTCAAAATGACTACACCAGGTTACCCATGACCCTGTTTCTGGAGAGACTCCCTCAGCAAGGCTGTACAAAACTTGAGGATGTGAAACTAGAAATCCTGCAAGCAATGCATACCTTGTGGAGTGTTTCATCTCCTTATGGAGTGTTAAAGTGCTTCTATGCAGGCCTGGGGAGTATAAACACTAATTACTGAAGCCATGTAACTGAAGTCATAAAGAACTTTACAGTACAACTAATAAGCAATCAGATACTTAATTTAGAAGCAGAACTTGATGGTCTATAGTCCATCAAAGGAGTTACAAAGCCCCACAGAAGACAGATGTGGTGTTTTATGGAAGAAGTGTGTAGCTCACAGATGCCAATAACTGCAGCATTTGAAGATACACAGCATGAACAGACACATGATTTGCCAAAGACCTGGCTTTACATGGAAGCTTAGCCGATCATAAAAGAACATAATGGCCACTCCATAGAAGAGGACAGCAAAAGAATAATGCATTACGTGATATATATATAATGCAGTGATTAAATGTATAGAGAGGAGAACTCTGCTTGGGTTCTTTGGACTCAAGCTGCTGGACAGGCAGGGCATGATTCAGTTGCCTACACACTGGCATTGGGTGCCTCTTGATTTAGCGCATAAGGTGCTTTTCCAGCTGATTTAAATCTGTCATGGGAGTAACAAAACACACATACCTGAAAGGAACTTGTTTGGCATGGATGGAGTTTTCCAGACTGAGTAAGCTCGTCATCATGTAGCCTTTCCCAGATTTACTTCAGAACGTTTCTCCCAGCTCATGTCAGAAAAGGCTCAGATGTTCCTTGGAGCCTTGCCAGAGAGGGTAAAGGCTGATGTGAGGGAATCAGCTTTCCAGCCTACTGCCTATCTTCCTGGATGAGCAATTTATCTCAAAGCTCTCCACCTCCTCTGAACACCTCTCACCCACGTGGGCAGTGTTCCCTGAGAGAAAGAACAGCTCAGTAGTTTTCCTGATGAGTTTGCAAAGTGCTTGGCTTCATGCTCCAGCAGATCCAGCCATGGCTTAGCACTCAGGAACTTCTAGGAAAAGCACAGTGCCAGGGTGTTGTCTAAGTGGTTGGGGCCAGAACAGAGTCAGGAGATGGGTCCCATAGATCCCACAAATGTCTTGAAAAGCAACCAGAGAAGCCAAGAAGCCAGGTTTTGTATCCAACTAAGGTTAAGGAAGAAGCTTGGTCAGAAGATAAGATGATGTTCAGAAGACAAGGGCCAGAGCCTGGACAGAAGAGAGGGACTCAAGGAAACCATAGCGGAAATACTGTCTGCCTTGTAAGGACCCAGTGAGTAAAGGATAGATTTGTTTTCAAAATCTTTATTCTGTCTTACAATGTAATGTAGAGAGTTGTGTTGTCAGTTTTAACTCCTTTTCTGTTCTAACAAAACAGCCCTGGACAGCAGTGTGAGGTGCAGAACAGCAGCACATGGTCAGTTCAGCTCAGTACCCTGGGTGACTCATCCCAGCAGGGACAGCAACCCTGCCAGCTCAGGGATGCCAGTCCACACCTCCCTCTGCTCTCAAAGCCTCAGGCTGCCCCTAAGACAGTCAAACCCTCAGATCAGGGAATGAATGCTCATGACTGACTACCAGATTGTTCAACGGGTCCTTCTTTATTGAGCCAAATACAGCAATTTTCAAACCAGTCTAGAATTTGCCTGACCCACAGTTGTGAGAGGAGTGGAGACCGTAAGTTTCAGTGTTGGTTCCCGATGTTCCTTTCCCGTAGCAGCACACAAAGTACGGGGAAATCACCCATCAGCCCTGTGCAAATTGTTATCTGAGAATCTGACAAATGCAATTTGATCACACAGTGATAACTGAACTCTATCTCAGATCACAACAGCGGGGCCTTCTGATAGTGTCACTGAACATTTCCTCTGTAGCTTTGTCTTGCAAACCAAGGCACTCCTTCAGCTCCCTGGTGCTGCCGTGCTGCTGCTGGGCCACAGCACTGAGACTTGAGCATCCTCAGCACTGGGAGGAGAAACCAGGGCTGGCAGATACACACCCAGAACTGCTGCAGGTGAGTCCAGCAAAGGACACATATGAAATCTATCTATCCTGATGAGTGATAAAACATTACAGTGATAAAGCAGTACAGATTTTTTTTTTTTAACTGACCCATGCGTTCGGTTTCTCTGTCTGAGGGCAATATGTATGTGAGAACTTCACTTCCAGGAACTAGCAGAATTTTCCCCCAGATGGAAGTTCCTTGGTCAGTAACTGGGGCAGAGACAGAAAGGTATTAATCATGCAGGAGCAGGAAGAAGTTTCCTTGCTGAGAAGGTTCCTTCAAACCCTTCAGGGCAGAAGCCACCAGCTTCACCTCTGACCTCTCTAACCTTTATCAAATTTTCCATCTGTGGCTGTTGCCTACAGAGGCTTTTCCAAGTTTCTCTACAACTTGTTTTTTCCCAAAAAAATTATACAAACAAACTTAATAAATTTGAAAATATCAGTAAGCTTTAAGATTTTGAGAGGTTAGTGTTTTGCTAGAATATCAGTGAATGTGTATTAAAACGGATTCTGGAAACTTTTCAGAAACTTAGCTGGTTTAATTACGAAAAAATTACGTTTGCTAATATAAATCTGCAGACTCTGGACAAGTCGTATCTGACAGACCTTTACAAATCAGCTACAATCAAACCACATGCCATTCTTTGTAACTACAGATTGAAATTGTTTAAGAATGTGAAATTAACTGAAAGGCAGCACTTTTGTGGATAATATAAAAAAAATTAGCACTTTCTTCAGCTGAAGTCTGCACGATTTTGTCAATTATCTGTCTTAGCTCTGGATGTGAAATCAGTCACTTAAAAGCCCAGTGACAGGTGACAGATTGTTTTTAGCAGACACACCCCTAGTTACTAAGGAGCTGATGGTTACTGAGGCTTAAATAAAAAGAAGTGCTTAAATTCTACTCCTCTGAACGCACAGCAGCTCTGCATTTTTTGGAGAAAGACCTAATAAATGAAATTGTGAGGGTTTGGGGACCATTCCATGATTTAACTTAAAAATAAGAGCATAACGCCTGAGATTCTTCTTAGGGATTGGTCTTTTGCCACAACTTGTCTGAGCAGATAATTATGTCAATTATAGATAAGATTTTAAAGAGACCTCTAATATGTTCAAAATCTGAGACTTCCCTGTAGCTAAGTTGGGAAAAAAAATCCAGAACTTTCAACAGCATTAGTTTTTTAGTACTCATTACGGGCATTTGAAAAAGATAGGATTTAAGACAAACTGCTGTATTGCAATGATTATCTTGAGTGAGAAGTTTAAAGTAATCTCACAGGAGGCAAACAAATGTAAAAAGGAAACCATAAACTAGGGGAATGCACTTACTGCTCCCAAGCACAAGAATGAGATGAGAATCAGAAGGAACCAACACTATTATTCAGAATTATACTGTCAGAAGCCCAAGTTAGTGCTCTGAAGGCCCATTCATCACAATAAGCCCTCCTTTCTCTTCCTCACCGGAGAAATGGTCCCTGTCTGAAGCAGTGGATTTGGTGATGGTTGTTGTTGAATATTCCTGCCAACACAGACTTTCCCAAGACTGGAAGAATAATTCACCAGCCACCTCTGGCTGGTGTTAGCCTAATTTAGCTTTAGCAGATGAGAAAAACCAATCTATCAGACATCAATTATCTAAGAATTTTAAACAGTTTGTAAGTGAGGCAATTAAGCATGTGTTTAGCTTCTGCTCTTGTTCCTGCAGAGGTACTGAGAAGGCACAAGTCAGACATGCTGGGAAAACAGAACCATCAACATGGGAAAATGTATGGGAAAATAAAACCACCAGTGTAAAGGAAAAAACCTTTCTACATAATTCAGTGCCCCCTGAACATATGCCTGTGCTCAGGAGGTCTGAAACTCAATTCAAGGAGGAGGTAGTTGTCTCACTGGTGAGGGCAACAGCACCGGGCCCTACCCGAGGGAGACTCCAGAAGGCTTCCCCAGCAGCACTGCTTGGCACATGGAGGGGGATGGCAACAGTTCAGTGCAGAGAGTGCACACAACCCCCCCATGTCCGTCTGGGAGCAGTTCCCCCAGCAACCCAAAGAGCTCCAGGTGTCCTACCATTTTCCAAAACCTCAGAGCTCAGCTTCTGCACTACACCTGCTCTCCCCCTCCCACCAAATTCTGATGGCTGTCTTGCATCAGGTGCTCTATAGAGTTAATGACTTTAGCCCAGCACCTGATGCTTTAGGCAGGAAACCAGGATCCTCCAAAATCAAGATATGACAGAAGGTTGTAGCCCTTGGTAGCCAGTCACCAACAGAGTGACTCAGCCTTCAGCCAGGTCACAGTGAGGCATCAGGAAAAGAGCAAAAATACTGGATCTGAAAACACTAAGCAACAAGATATGAGGTATTTTTAATCTCTGCTGCTTCTCAGAAAGCAGCAGAAACCACACCAGGTAGAGAAATATTTATATGCTAAATTAACACTCGCAGTGTGCAAGACATGAAGTCATTCCTGTCACGAACAAGAAAAACCTTGAATTCTTGCCAGGGAATCTGGACACCACAGCAGGACATCTAAGGTGCCTGCAAATCTGGAACAACTGTTTGGAAATAATATGTTGTGTTTGACTTTGAACTCTCAAATCTCATCCTTGCAGACTGCCTGTTTCTTGTGAGATCCTTCTGAAGCCATGTGCAATTTTTTTCCTTTACCCCTTGACAAAGGTGAGTTATTTTGTGTAGGAGATGCTGCCCTAGCAGACTGAAACCAGCCTTTGTAGCATGATGAAACAACACCTGACTTCCCTGAATCTCTCCATGTAGTTTGGATGGCGGCTGTCTCAGGAATATACTGTAACCTCCAGTGCACCAAAACACCTTGCATCTGGCAGTCTGTCACCACACAATGTGGGGTAGGGCTAAGCCAGTGAAGTCTACTTTAAACTTGATTACAAAACTAAAATAAAACCCACAAACTCCTTGCCCTCCCTCACCTGCTAAAGAGAAAAAATAAAAGGAAGAAAACCAAACAGGATATAATGAGATCTACCTGATACATCAGAATTTTTTTAAGTTGATACATGGCATGGCTTCTGAACATCCTCTCCAGTTGTCTGGTTTGAGTGGCTTTGATATGCTCTACTCTTTGAATGTGACTCCTCTCTCCCTGTATGCTGCTAATTACACATCCACTTGAACAGCACACGGCATGCAAAACACGTCACCAAAGTGGCTCCTGGCACACCATCCCTTTCCTCTCTTACCCTTCACTTCAGTGATATCATTGCATAATATCACTGTCTGTGTTATATCACTGTCCCTTCTCTGGGCTTTAGCCTAATCTTGGCAAAAATGCAAGAACCCCAGTGAGTCATGCAAAAAATTTAATTTATCTAGTCTTGGATATATAGGGAAAAGTGTAAGGACAGGAGAAGCACACCATGATACCGCCTCAGAATACCCTTGCAGCCTCCAGTGACTTGTGCTGAGGGAATTCTTATGTCTGAGAGGGTGCCTGAGCATTTAATAATCTTCAATATTTTTTTTTCCCCTATGAATTTTCTAATTTTGTTGTGCTATTTAAACAGCTTATTTCTAAATAAATTTCTTACTCGTGCAACTGTTTTCAGGTTGTTTTGAATTCGCAGAAACCATATCCCAAAAGAAATAATTACCATACAAATACCTTATTAGCTCTAGTCTCCAGTTTTCCCTCAGGAAAGCCTGACACATTCATATGACAGACGTGGAACACGAGGCGCAGAGTTCATAATAACCACCCTCCACACTCTTCGTGATAGAAACCTCAGGGCAGCTACTGTGTTTTGAAAAATGAAGATGTGAAATGGAAGGGGAAGTTTTGAAGTAAAGTTAGATGAACACCTTAGGAATGAAACAGGCCAAAGGAAAGTAGCTCTGAGGCAAGAAAGGAGTTCCTTCCACATTCTTGTCCCTACGACCCTGTCATCACTCCAATTTGTGTCAGAAGCAGTACATATCTCCTAATGTCTTCAGTTTCAAAAAAACAACTTCTGCAACTTAAAAAATTGCAAATTAAGACAAAAAGGACCAAACATGCAGAAATAAATAGTACCATCATCTGCTTGAAGTGGATTACAGTGACATCCAAGAAAACTTAGGTGTCTCTTAGTATTTGCCACTAATACATTTAAGACATCCTTTATAGATAAAGTAATTTACATTCTATGGAAAAAAATTGGTTATTTAAGAAAAACTGCTCTATTTTTAGTCAGAAGCATCAGCATCCTTAAGTCCAATTTATATTACTAAGTCAGGAAATTTAAAATCTAGCTCTACATCCAACGGTATAGCTGCAATTATAACCCTTATGTTTTATATAAGCCCCCTTTTTAAATATAAAACCCTCTTCCTTTTTGAATCAAGTGCCTAAATAACATAAAGAGATTGAACGATCTGGCAGAAAAAAATAAAGCTATTAGAAGCCTGCCCTTATTTCCTTGGCTTTCAGAGGAGTACATTGAATTAAAATCTCTTATGTGTTGCAGATTAAAAGGTCGTTTGTACCAGCAGTTAGGAATAAGTTAGGCAAAGTCAACCTACAGAAACGATCAGCAAAGCCAACCCAGAATAAAACTGTCATGCAGTTCAAAGTTAATTTGCATTAACCTTAATATTGG
>VZRS01000474.1:779391-811069 GCA_013398055.1 Ifrita kowaldi | reverse complement strand
AAGGGGTTTTTTTATTCAATTGCACAAGCGTGGTTGCTGACTGCCTTGGCAACAGCAGCCTGCACACACTTCTTGTGCCTGCCCTAACCCCACAAGGGTTACTCTGACATAACCTACAGCACAGTATCTCTGCAGCCATCATAATAACGATTTACCTCCACAAAACCATCGCAGAATCACAGAATCATAGAGTACCTTGGGTTGGAAGGGACTACTAAAGATCATCTAATCCAACCCCCCTGCAATGAGCAGGGGTATCTTCAGCTAGATCAGGTTGCTCAAACCCCCATCCAGTCCGACCTTGAATGTTTCCAAGGATGGGGCATCTACCACCTCTCTGGGCAACTTGTTCCAGTGTGTCACCACTCTCATAGGGAATGATTTCTTTCTAATATCCAATCTAAATCTACCCTCATTCAGTCTAAAGTTGTCACTCCTTGTCCTATGGCAACAGGTCCTGCTAAAGGTTCCCCTCCAGCTCTCTTGCAGGCTCCCTTTAGGTACTGGAAGGCTGCTGTAAGATATACCCAGAGCCTCTTCTCCAGGCTGAACAACCCCAGTTCTCTCAGGGTGTGTTCACAGGAGAGGTGCTCCAGCCTTCGAGCATCTTTGTGGCCCTCCTTTAGGCTCACTCCAACAAGTCCATGTCTTTCCTGTGCTGAGGACCCCAGAGCTGGATGCAGCACTGCAGCTGGGGCGTCACAAGAGCAGAGCAGATTAGAACTCAACCTGCTGGCCACGCTTCTTTTGATACAGTCCAGGATACTGTTGGCTTTCTGGGCTGCAAGTGCAGCTCAGAAATACGTAACTCCAGAACACATAATTCCTACACACTTGCATTCAGTAGCATAAAGTCCTCCTCTGGAAGGACAGACACCCTCATGGCAACTGAGGACATGAGTGGAATGATCATCCTCTTCGTGTCTTCTGGCAATTCTAAGTACCTCTTGCTTTCATGGCTTACAAAATAGCACATGGTTACCACAAGCAATTGCTTCACTGCTATTCAAGTAGCTTCAGGGTGACCAAGAAGACAATGCTCGGCTGGACATCTCCAGAATTTGCCTTAAGGAATGCCTCAGCTGCTAGCCCAGGAACCCAATGGCCTGCTACCTTCCAAACATCTTCAACAGAGCAACTTCTTGAAGCACTTGATGTAAATCAGCACTGTTCTCAAAAAGCCAGCCTGTTTGTCCCCACACCACTGCCAGGAAGCAGCTTTTTGTGTAGTGCTAACTTTCAGCTGCATCAGGTGGCAGCAGAGCTGGTGACAAGAGAAGGAAGGATTGCACAGCAAAGAAGAGGCAGGCCTGGACCACTTCTGGTGTCAGTAGCCCACGTTAGAACAGTTTAGGCTGATATCTATGGATATAAACAGGCAGAACAGCCTCCACTTGCCAGTAACAACTGCTATGGACAGACCAGGAGAGCCTTTGCAAACTCCCTGGGCAGAGCATGCAGCCCTTGGGAGATGCAGAATTTACCACGAAGTTTAGTTATCTGTCCATGGTGGTTATCAACCTAAACGGGTTGTCATCTACACTGTCTGATAAATGTATTTCCATTTCTTAGGACAGGCTGTCACAGCTCTTGCAGGTACTTGCTTTTCCACAAGGCTACATAAACAGCCTATGGTATAGGAATAACTTACATGACCAAGAGGTGCTAAAGGTGGGAAATTCCATGCTTGTGTGATGGTTTCCTCCTTTTAGGCAGTACAGCCCAAAATTGTGTCAGAAGTGACAAGATCCATGTATGTAGGGATCAGACCCCTCAGTGAAGTTTTCTGATGAAGGAAATAAGCACTGGAGAAGTCAGTGAGCCAAGTTCCTGTCTGCACTGTTGAGACGCGAGCACTTTCTGTCTGTTGCTTCATGTCCTCTATGTGGTGGCCTCTTTCCTGCTGCTGAACTGACAAGAGTTTTGCCTGGCCTGACCTTTAAACACAGAGGTGAAGGGTGACAGAACAAAGATGCTTCAAAGACCAATCCAAACCATTTCCAAGATGTCAGTTTCAGGATGGAGAGGCATACAGCCAAGGATGCTACACTTTATTTATCAGTGCTAATAAAAATAAGAACTGCATAAATATGGGAAAAGTTCAAACAGCTGAGAGCAGGTGGCAATCAGCACACTATGATGGATAGAACTGACCATGCATAGGCAGGTCTGCCAAGGGTCTCCAGCTGCAGCCAATGTCATTAAGGAAACAAGAATGTTTAGATATATCAGTCGTGTCCTTTAGGGTCATAAATTCGAGGCAGCAATTCCAAACTTGAATGTACAAGATGCCTGGCTTCCAGAAACAGCGCAGTGTCCCTGTTAATGGAGGAAGGCATGCACACAGAGGCTTTTGCTCTACCACCTTCCCTGTATGCACACTGGCAGGATACAGTGGAAGATACTCTGGGATGTGCCTCTGCTGGGCCAGGTGTACCAAGGGTTTAAGTAAAAGTCGGTCCAGCTCTTGCAGCAAGTCACACTGGCAAGGCAGTGGGCACATTCCATCAGCTCTCACATTTCCTGTGTGATCACCCTTACGAAGTACCACATGCTCACACAGCCCCAACCTCCTTTATCGACTTACAGGCTAAAACCTGCATTTCAGTGAGCTACAAGTAGCTATCCTCATTTTTATTTGAATCCAGCATGACATCCTAGTCCCAGAGCCTTCAGAGCACAGGAGGGTAAAAGCAGAAAAAGTATGAGGCTCACACTTTCAGAGCCCTGCCCACCTCAAGTGCTGGAGCACATCACCCTGTGCCCTCTGCACACCCTGGCACCTCAGGTCCCTATGGGACACGAGGGAAAGACGGCTGCATGCTTCAGGCCATCCCAAGTGTCCCTTTTAAGCTAAGCAGGCTCCAGCTCCAGCATCTTCACTGATCCAAAGCACTGACAAGCAGCCCCGTGTACTTCTAACTCCACAAAGGGTAATAGTAATTAATTTTGGAGCAGCTTCTGAAGGACAAGAAGCAGAGCTGTGAGGTGCAGTAGTAAAGCAGAATAATGACCGAGTACCAAGGAGAGGGGGAAAAATTAGAATGGCATGTTTATTGCCAATGGATAGTCCAGTGTAACTTGTGTGATCTGGGTATTTGGAAAGGGGATAAATGACACATAGGGAAAACCCTGCACTCCTCCTTAGCCTATTCTTGACTATCAGACAGAAGAGGCTCTATTTGCGTACTGTGCTCTCCACCATCTTATTTCAAAGCAAAAAAGATCCTTCAATTCTTTTCCTTCAAAATATGAATTGCTGCAGGCCAGGCCACCTCACTGGCAGTAAAAGCAGTGTCTGTTTTTCACCACTGTGCCCTTGTTAATCTCAGACATGTTAGCATTCTCTTGGGATTCCTTGCTACATTCCTCAGTATTTGTCACTGCTTAATTTTTAAACCAAATAAAATAAAACTGGACATTACAGGCTTTTCCAAGGGCATATTATGCCAATAATTTTGGGTTTTGCATCATATAAAAAATGTCCTGTGCTTGCATCGCTACATACATAATATACATTAACCAGCCCAAACTACTCACAATTCAAGTGACTCCTACTGATATTTTTAAAATGGATAGCAAATGTATTGAATCAGTGTGTTCCGTGAATTCAGAGCTCTGCCTGCAATGTCTACAATGACAAAACAGCAATACATTGGGACTGTTGGGAAGGATTGAGACTTGTTTCTAATCCATGGCAGATTTAAAATAGCTCATGCAAATGTGCAGTAGCACTTTTCAGCTAGTGACACATGAGAATCCATTGTGTGAAAGTACATTGTTTCCAAAATCCTGCAAACACAGAGGGGGAAAAAAAGTAGTACAGAAAATTCAAGCGGACATAAATTTCAGAGTGTGCAAAAGACCATTTTATTTAGCATGGGATTAAAAAAAACCAAACATATAATAATAATAAACAAGGTCTGAAGATATCTCATGCCTCCTAGGTAAAGACATACTATTTTCTAAATCAAAGAGCAGTATTGCACATCTCTCATCCTTGTTATACTTCATGGCTAGGATGAAAAAGGTCCTACATTGAACCTACCCTGGAATTTGCTATTTAGAAGGGAGATACTTGTTTTCTTGCAGCAAAATGTATTTTTACAGTATCTTGGAGAACTGTACCTCTGTCCTGAGTCACCTGGCACTATTTACCTTTTCTCATCCTTACTGCAGGTACAGTTACACCCCGAAGGGGTCATTTCCAGCATGTCCGAGTGACTTAGCGCAGGCCTTACCCCGGCTGAACCCTGGGGTTGTGCCTGATGTTGCTCCACATGGCCTCGCAGGAGGCCATTTTCCAGAGCACTCTGGAATCACTTCTTCCTCCACCTCCTGCATCCCGCTGCCACCCGGGAATTTTTCGCCCAGCTGCACAAATCATCTTTTCCTCGTCCCATTCTAGCGCCCTGGGATGCTCCCACTGACAATCAGCTCTCCCTCACCTGCGGTAGGGGATATCCACTCCCATGCCCTTCCGGCTGCCCACAGCCCGCGAAGGATCCCATAACCTCCTTCTCCCACTAGGTGCTACCCACTGAGCGCGTTTGCGTCTCCCAGCCCTGTTATTTCTCTTTTAGCGTTTAACAGCTCGGCACAGCCCGCGGCAGGGCCTCTCTCGCAGGCCGTACGGCACCCGGGACCGCGGAGCCGCGCCGTGCGGATCCCGGGGCCGCCTTCGAGGAGGAGGAGGAGCTACGCGGCACCCGGCTGCCCGCGGCACCCGGCTGCCCACGGCAGCCCCGCGCTGGGGACACGGGAGGTCATTGCAGAGCAGCAGCGACCGTCCCTCCCCACCCCCCGCCCCGCTGTTTCACTCCCTGAGGAAATAATTGGGGAACAATGCACGGAAGCCCACGGCAGAACTGAGGCTCTGCAGGGTCAGGTGGGTGGGGCGGGGGTTGTGTTTGTGTTGGCCCGGGCCCCTCCGTGGGACTTTCTCTTGGTGCGCGAAACAGCGTGGTGAGACTGGAGGGTTCGTGAGGCCGAACAAATGATGGCCAGTGTGGCAACAGGTGAGACGCTATTTTAAAAGGATGCGTCACGCTGCATGGATGTAGCAGGGATACCTTCTTAGCCAACAACAGCAACATATCGAGTGACTTCTTCCACGTGAGAGCACTTGAAATTACTAATTGGGAGATACGACCGACATAGACCACATCCTTTCTGTCTCGCTTGTACACAGGGACAGCTGATGGTTGCTGTCCCTAGGGAATATGGCTAAAACTAACGATGGGGATTTCCATGCTTGCCATCCCCATTACCACAGTGACACAATGACTTGTCTCACAGTTGTCAGCCCTACACAAGCAGCTGAGTACTGTAGTGCTCCGTCTTCAAAATCTACTTTGGCCAAGTGGAATACCTTCACAACAACATAAAACAGTCACCTTTGATGAATTTAGATACAGTTGCACACATGGTTCTTCATGCTCTAGTGATTTAAGCACAATGGAACGAAACATGTTCTCACACCGTCCCTGACCAAAGCATGGATAGCAGAACAATGTGCAGGTGTTACCGTGGGGCAGCTGCCTTGACCCTGACCCATGTGCCCAGCCCCTGCCTAGCCACAGGGTTAGGTTATAAATTACAGGTTTGTACATGTTTTTGTTCAGGATAAGGTTCTCTGCTACACGCTCATTCTCCAGTAACTTTTTTCAAGCACATTTGCCTTTTCAGGTACTAAAATTACATGGCCTGACTAACTGCATACTTGATTGTAACCTTCCTTGTTTGTTATGATGTAACAAAAATCCTGAATTCTTAAAGATCTTCTGCCTTCCTTTTTTGGGGAATGTAGAGGTAAAAAATGAAGTAGTTATTTTTTAATATTTAGTAGAAAGGATGGATCAACCGTTGTGTGCAGAACTATGTTATGTAAATTAATAGTTAACTGTTCCAGAAACATCCCTGATATATCTGTGCCTGTTCACTTTTGGTCAGCTGTAACCCTGGAGGCAGTAAGTCCTCAACTGGTTATTTTTGACTACTAAGATAACAAGTCAGTTTTACAATGGAGTTGGCATCACAGACTTCTACAAAAGTGATTTTTTAAATTTGTGGTTTTTTTCTTTTTTGTCTTACAGTCATTTAAACTCCTGGGATTTCTTGATGTTAAAAATGTCCCATGTGCACGAGAATCGGTGCTCTATGGCACCCTGGGGTCTTTAGTTATGGGTCTTGGACATTTTTTAGCAACTAGTAAGTACTTACTCCTTTCAGGTTTTACATTTTTATTTGCAAGAAAAAAATAACTTCTGTTTGCTGTTAGGTGATATTAATAGTGGGAAGTCATACAAGTTGTTTTCTTTAACTTCTCAGAAGATTTTTGTTTTTCTTTCAGGTAGAGTTAGAAGATCTTGTGATGTTGCAGTTGGTGGCTTTATTTGCACAATGTTAGGATACTGGTATGTAAAATGCTTCTTCAGTTTTCACAGGCCTGTGGTGGCTGAATTGTACGACATGATCCCCATGTTTCAGTTTTCAGAAACAGTGTTTCACCTTGTTTTTGAAACTGCATTTTAAAAATGTGCCTAGCAAAGCGTCCTCTTCCTTCTCCCCAAAATACTTAATCTTTTTTAAAGGAAAACATTTCAATGTGTTTGAATGCTTATGTTTATGTATTTAAAAAAAATACTTGCTGTTGTTTTTTGAATCCTAAGTGATTAACCCCCCTCCCCCCAGTTATTTCCATTTTTCTTCATTCTTTTTTCCTTTGCTTACCCCACCCTTGTGTCCTAATTCCAAAGGCAGCATGCTTTACTAGCACTGTCACTTGTGGTTGCAACTTTTCAGCTGACCAAATGACTCTGTTTTGATACTGCCACTCATATAAAGCTGGGAATCATGTTTTCTTTTCAACCCCTCCTCTAGGTGTTACTGCAGGTACAACTTGGCCCAGCAAAGGATCCGGCAAAGAATGCTTAAAGAAGGAATGAAAAACAGAATTTTATTTGAAGGCAGTTATCTTGACCCAGGAAAGGAACAAACTGGCAGTGAAAGAAGCGATTCATAGGTTGCTCTGGAGGAGTTGTGGTTTAATACATCTTCGGGAAAAGGTGATCCAAAAATGTGAGTCTGTAAGCCTGTGAGGTGTCTAAAACTGGTAAATCATGGTTTTCCTAGCAAATCTGAGCAGGAAATTCATAGTGAATCTGTTAAGTCTGTACAAGCCTTGCTTTGTTTCATGTCTGTATGTATGTGACTGCACACATTTGGGAATGACGTCCTGTCAAACATCTGGGAGCTGATGTGTTCTCTTGCAGGGTCTCAGAGGATTAACAGCAGTGATTTGGGACTGCTTTAACTTCCCTTATAAACAGAGCACAGTTTGTTTTAGCAAAGTCGTAATTACTTCTCAATTAAATACAGGAAAATATTTTCATCAGCTGTTGAGTAAATGTATCCTTCAGTGCTGTTTGTGAAACAGGAATATTTAAACAGTAGAAGGTTTTGCTTGTGCAAGATGGGTGATATCAGCAGCCTTTGTAAGATTTCAGCTGCAAGATAACCAGATAACTTACATACACTGTGAAGCTGCGGAATTTCCGTCTTTGTTCTGTCTGTTTGAAACTTAGAACAAAATCACACTTCAGAGCAGTCTAAACTATGTAAGTAAATAATTTTTATCTCATTAAAAATCTTGCTGTTTAAGACAGTTCCCTACTATTTGCGGAAAAATAATTTACATTATTTGTAAGTAGCAATGGTCAGTAGTTTGGTTTTTTTTCCTTTAAAGGCTTGTTCTACTTAACTATTTCACTGTATGTTTTTCAGTTAAAAGAATTATCACTATATAATTTCAAGGAAACCATCTTATTTGGAAATACAGTGTTAGGTCTAACAGCATATTGGTAAAAAGATGAGTGATGACATCATACTCCTTGCTTGCTTCTGTCTGCACAAGTGACACAATGTTTTTATTTTTTCATATAATGATTTATGGTCTATTATGCTGTAAGGACTTTCTTGTCTAAAGGCATTTCACCAGGAAAAAATAGTCCTTTTCCCCCACCCTGTACTTAGTCTGAGAGAGTTTGTGATCTGCTAGAACTCCCATTGGTGCAGGGAGGTTTGGGAATATTTACTTCTGAAGACTACTAGAAATTGACTGTAAATAGCAGTATTGCTCCACTTATTTATCTGGAAATATACTTGACAGCACTAAACAAGCATGCTATTTACACAGAGAAAATTGAACTTTTACCCTCTATGGATTAGCCTCTTACAAGAAGAAAACAAACCTATATCCTCTAATTCCTTTTTCCCCCTCTATTCCTTATGTTTCTTTTAGAGGAAACAAAGATAAATTTTATTGAGGACATTCGTTTCAATATTTTATATAACAAGTCTTCAGAAGAATTAATGTAGTGAAACACTTACTGTCCTCACTGCAAAACCCAAACTGAGAAGTTAATTGATAGCTAATTCAGAAGAGAAAAATGTTTCCCCTGGTCCTGTGTTGGGTGGAGGGCCAAGGGGACAGGAGGCTCCTTCCCCTTGGGGTGGAAGCTGTTGCTTCCTAAAGCCCTCGGAGCAGCAGTGGGAAACTGAGTGAGCCATGAAGCTGGTCTTAACCAGCTTCATGTTTTAATACATGGTTGAGTTCTTTCCTATCTGACCTCAGAAAAGAAAGTGCAGCCTAAGCAAGGGGTCTTTTGGCTGCAAGGTCATAGGTCAGCTGGGGGGTTTAGGTAACAAAAGCCCACGGTTGAAAATTTACTCTTGGGCAAAGAGCAGTTGTAGAGAAAGAAGAGAATGGTGTTTTGTGGTGATGGGAAAGAAGTTAGCATGTGCTAACTTCTGTGTGATGGCATCCTTCAAAACACACAAATACTGTGACTGGTGAGAAAATAGAATCAGCATTATGATACTGTGTAAATCAAAAAAATCTGGGGAAAACTGCAGCATTAAGTCCTCTCTGGTGTTAATTGGTGTTGGTTGAAGTTACTGCATTTAAGGATATTAGCCCAATAGGAGCTCACCTACAGTTTTAGCAGTAACTGTGAAATGCTAGATGTACATAACCCATCTAATACTTCTGCTTCACCATGCAGAGTGTAAAATAAGCATGCCAGATGTTCACAGAAAAACTGGGGAAGAGGCAATGTTCAGGCAGCCTGGCCAGCATATTTGAGCTTCAGTGTTCATTAAAACTTGAGGTGGAATTGAGTTAACTGAAAGTCAAGGCCTTTGCCGAATAGGGCAGGGCAGGGATATAAGGCAGGGAAGCTGTGAGCAGGACTCGGTGTGAGAGAGGGGGACTGCAACAGCAAAGGGAAGAATGCTGCTGTCATGGTCAGACATGCAGGGGAAAAAGTCTGGCATAATTCCTTGGAAACGCTGGCACCAGCTGCTTCCATGCCAGCTATGGAGAGTGAATTGAAAGTGACTGATGGGTTACCCCAATTAAAGGGTGAGGGACAGGATAAAACAAAAAATCTCAAAGCTGTTAGTTGTCACAAATTAGGATACATTGTCAAGAAAATAAAAATTGCAATAACTTAAGTAATTCTAACATTTGAAAACAATGACCTAACTATGTTTTAAAATTACTGAGTTATATCCCTATTTATGTGTTACTGCTAATTTCATAAATCATTGGTGGAAATACGTAGCACACCTTTGTATGTTATTATCAGACTTGAAATCTTACAGTATTGCAGCTAATGACAGATATGATAGCTTTTGCTTTTCTTTGCTAGCTTAAATTAAAACTTACCAGACAGTTACTCGGAAGGAAGAGAAATAGTAATTTTGAAGATGTTTGGTTTTCAGCCCCCTCAGAATAAACCATGAAAGGGGAGAGTATGAAGCATAGCAACTTGAAACCGTAAAGTTGTTAAAACCATGTTTATTTTACTGACAGTTATGTTACTTGGTCACTGAATGGTGACTGACAAGCTGTTAGTTTTTATCCCTGAAGTTAGTAAAATCCTTCCTTAAAGCAACCTAAACCACCAGCAAAATAAAGAGATGAGTCTGTGGCCCCACTGCTCCTCCCCACCTTTCTCTTCCTGTTCCCTGCAGTGGCGATACTCTGGGAAAAGGCGTTTGCAGCCTCCTCCGGCAGGAGCGCACGCTTGGGACTCCGGCAGCAGCCAGAGGCCACATGCGCAAGGTGCGCCCTCCCGGTCCCCTGAAGGGAAGTCGCTGTGGACGCACCGGGCTGAAACGTAGAGATCTAAGGTTAATTGCCAGCCCCATTCCCAGAGCTGTGTGTGATCAGGTGTCCTCTGCTCTTCGGTGTCTCTCACTGAAGCAAGTGTCCTGCTTCAGCCACTGACAGATGCAACAGGCTCAAAACCCAGGAACTTTTCTGAAGGTGACAGCAGAGGCAGTTACAGCTGCCATCCCAAACTTGTCATTTACCTCTTTACCCAAGCAGAGATTTTTGACAGATATTGGTCACCGCTGCATTTTGCAGGCTTGCAGACTTTTTGTGTCACCACCCACCCCAAGTCCTTGAGTGCTGCAAAGGAAAGGTCATCTCCTGTCCTTGAGCCTGGCTTTTCGTAGGGGCTTTTTATTTGGGTCTGGAGGAAGTACATTTGTTATTTCTGGTATGCTTATACCCAGGTAACAATGAAGTGCTGTGTGAATTCAGCTGTAATGAGCTCTCGAGCAACAGATTTTCTTCAGCTTAGTGGACTAATTCCATACTTCTCTTGTTCCTATCCAGACATTTAGCTCAAGAGCTCGGTGGTTACCCATGAAAGTTGTTTGCTTGCTCCATTTAACTCTTGAAACAAATACATTGTTCTTGCCTTGGAAAACTGATCAAAGTTTTACAGTATATTCAGATACTCAAGAAGATGATCCTTTGATTTTTTTTTTCCCCCCTAAGTGAAGAACCAAGAGCTAATTCAGTATCAGAAGTGGAACTGAGTTTTAGTCAATGTGACTCAAGGCCTTGGAACAGGTAACTTTCTTACACTTAAAATGAAAATATTACAATAAGCACGTACAGCTGCTAAACCTTCAAATGGTGGTGGAGGAGCAGACTAATGAAAGGTAGAACCTTGGATGAGACAGTTTGAGGAAAACAGACTTTTGTTCACGGCTATCAGCACCCTGACTAGGGGTAGGTCCCCTCTTTTTCACACACCCTTTTGGTTTTTTTCTGCTTGAGTTCATCGTTTGCCTGAGAGCCATCCAGCAGGGTCTGCCTGTTCCTGCGGGAATAGGTCACGGCATCCTTATGGCTGCTTGTTTTCAAGATTAAGAGCAGTTTGTTCTGAGGCTATTTTAATCCTGCCAGCTTCTGTCATCTATCATGAGCAAGACTGCGTCAAAATCCTCAACTCCCCTGAACATGCCAGGAGCCCTCTGGCAGTACCTAAAATGTACCATGGGAGTGGACAAATACCACTGCAGGGATCTTTCTCTTTAGACTGGCCACAGCTCCAAAAACACCCAGCCTGTATATTGTGGTGATCTATTTAACAGAAACAAAGATTCCCCCTTTTCCTGCTCTGGAGAGAAGGAAGCACATGCTTTGCATATTTTTTTAACTCCTTGTTTGTTTTGTCAAATGCTGTAACAAAGAGCAGCAGGTGTGCTCTCAGCCAGTGTGAATTTTCTCCCTAGACATCAGATCCTCGTCTCTCCTATTGATGGCAAATGGCTTGTGGTAACTCTGGTGCTCACAGTGTGCTTTTATCCATGACACATCTTGGCCTTCAATCCTGCATATATGTGCATGGCAGGTCTTTGGCGTTCACTTGCAAGCTTTACAACTCTGGCTGATATTCATGCTTTCTGTCATCCAGGTCAAGAGTTCCTACCACCTCTACCTTTGCCAGGTGGCCGCAGTGAGAGATCTTCCTCCACCTCATCACTGTGACACTGCACAGATGCTGTGGAAACAGGATGAGAGATGCACACAGCCCACCTGCCCATTGCTCTTTGTTATGTTACTTAAGCAATTAAAGGGAAGCTAATACCCCTCCCTTTCAGGAAACATTCAGGCTCTGGCTGAGATAGTGGCAATATCTCTGAAGATGAAAAGCCAGTAACAGGTTTATTACTGGGCTGATACATTACCACAAATGACTGTTGCAGGAGTCCTTCACAGAACAAATACAGAGCAAAAAAAATTTCTAACAGCCTGTTCCTCAAAATACACGGGAGGATACCCTATTCAGACCTCCCAAAGAAATCTGGAGCTGCCAGTGATTGTTACATGCTGTGCTTATAATGCTTTCATCCAATATTTAAAGCCCTTGAGGGCCGTCCTGGGGCAGCACTTGGGAGGCCATGACAGAACTTGTTTGACTCAGTTCTTTAGGTCTGATACTATCCCAGTGTCATATTCTTCAGTTACTGCCTACTGAGACTCCCAGGTGGATAAAAAGAGCTCAGCCTTTTCTTCCTAAACCTCATAAAGTCCTCTTGAACCAGTACTGTAGAGGGCTTCTTACCCCCACTAACAAGCACAACAGTCCTCTCCTTCTTGAAAGCCAGTCAGCATTAATTTCTACTCAGAAATTTCTCTTATCACCATTCATCCTTCTTCTGGGGACACCATACCTCAGTCTGTACATCTGTGTCACTCACACCTGCGCTCTCCAAGAGACTTATCTCAAGAGCACCTAAGTGGGTCACGGAGTGGCCACTGAGCAGATGGCCAGGAAGCCGCTCCCTCGGAGCACTGCTCGGTTCCAGCAGAGTGAGGGATGCCCCTGCACAAGGCTGTGTGGACACACACGTGCAGCCATGCTTCAGGAGCGCTGTGAGACGCCACAAACCACAGCTCTGTATGAAGTCACACGCTTCTGGTATGGCAGCAAACCAGACAAAATTCGGAGGGGTTCAGATACTGATATAGCAGCAGCACTGTCCATCTACTGGCGGCCTCCTGTGGGATCCACACTAATTGGAATGCAGCCACCATTCAAGGAGGAGCCCATGCACTCCCTCCCTTCCCCCACCAGCCCTTTAGTTGCTTTCAGCACTGTGATCTTCCCTGGTTTGTTCTGGAACTAGAGAAGGATACTTGTGCTTGCTGAATAATCGACCTTTCAAGGCAGTAAGTACCTATAAAAGCAAGATCATTCCTGAAAACTTTTCTTCATTGTCTGCACGAGGATCTGCTGAAAGAAACAGTTGGAGTTTCTGGTTTCCTTTCTGCGGGTGTTTCCTTAAAGGAAAAAATAAAAAAGGCCTGGCTGGCTGCCAGGCTGTGGAGGCACCTAAATAACCTGGGGCTGTGCCAACGCAGCCGCTGAAGCAGCAGCAGCAGCAGCCCCTTCCCAAGAATGTCCAGGAGCCGCTGGGGAGATGCTGATTTTCAGGAAGTGTCTCCCAGCCTCCACCACTTTCTCCACCACCACGCAGACTGTGGAGTTTGCTCAATGCCAAGCAGGGCTGGGCTCAGCATGCAGCCCTGCGGACTGGAGCACTGGATCACAGTGATTGCTCCCCCCTCCTTTCCTCTGGAGGAAGCAGCTCCTATCGCAGCCACATATGGGAACCAGCCAGTCATCTCAAGCTTTGGCAGCTGGTGTGATGCTTGGTGGCCCCCGCTCCACACAGGAGATACTTCTTGTAAAAAAGGGGCAGGCAAGTTCATGCAAAAGGTGTTATTGAAGGAATATCCTAGGTCTGGAATCCAAATGTCCAGATTGTGACATTTAGATGCTGTGTGCACTGATCCTTAAGTACTGAAATAGTTCTTACTGCACTATCACAGCTTCTTTCTCCAAGGTCTCTCAGACTAGACAGGAGGAACACACAAGGCACAAATTTACAACTAATGTTTCTTTTTGAGGTGCTTGTCTCACTATTTAACAATTTAATAGACTAGATTTTTATTACTATTGTTGTTGTTGTTTTATAGGGTAGCTGCTTGCCTAAGGGAGTGTCCACTAGAGGCTGGGAAGCAGCTAGCTGAATAGCAGCCCTGCTGAAGAGGATAGGACTTAAGAGTGGCTGCCAAATTGAATGTAGGCCAGGAGAGTGTTCTCTCTGCAAATAAGTCAAACTGCAGTCTGGGCTCCATCAGGAGGTATGTGGCTAACGAATGAAGGGATGCACTTATCCACCAGTACTGACACTGCTGAGCAGTGCATCTAATATTGCTGTCCAGCTTTGGGCTTCTTGCTCAAGGATGTTGAAAAACGGTAGAGACTCCAGTGATGGGCTCCGAAGGTGTCCACAGAGCTCAAGGCCTGCCCTCTGGAAAGACAGTGGAAGGAGCTGGATTTAGTCTGTGGGGCAAACTAATAAGAGCTTAATATTATCTGCAGGACAGTTACAAAGATGGAGCCAAACACCTCCTGATAGCTGCAGATGTGGCTGGGTCAATGGTCACGAACTCCAGCGTGGGAGCTCCAGGCCAGGCAGCAGGACAGGCCTGTTTTACTCTGAGGGCAGTGCACTGGGTGGCCCAGAGAGGTCGTGTAATTTCCACCCTTGCGGGTTTTCAAGCATCATCTAGACAAAGCGCCCAGCTGACCTGAGCAAAAGTGCCAGTCCTGCTGCAAGTGGGAGGATGAACTTCATGTCCAGAAGCAAATCTCTGTGATTCTGCAGCCTACAGAGAGACAGAGAATCTGCAAAACCCAAGGCAGGAAAAGCCCAGTGCCATGCAGAGGACAACCTGACTCACACAAGAGCATCCCATTTTGCCTTCAGGAATTGTTCCCTCCAATGCAGTGCTCCCAGGCTGGGCCAGAGGCCCCACAGCATCCCCGGTGCTCTGGCAGCAGCAGAGAGCACATAGCAGAGAAGACAAAGTGTGCACAGTGTGGAGGTGGCAGGCTTTGGGTACACAGCTCTGCTGCTCACAGCCTGCATGTGAAGCTGCATGGGTACTTGCCTCTGCTAGCTCAACTTTTCTGAGTCTTGTTTCTCAGCATGATGTGAGCAAACCCCAAGTGTCATTGCTTTCAGAAAAAGATATTACAGTAAATACCTCCTTCAAGACTTACTCATTTCCTTTCCCCCATCTCTCACTACTTTCTTACTGCAAAGACAAAAGTCCTTTTATAAGAAAAGGCTTATCTTACCTACTCGCTCAACAGCCCCACAAAGCTGAAAGTTCAGCAGAGCCCAAATATAGGTCTATTTTGCTTATAAGTAAGTTACATGGAAAAGAGAGAGTCAGACCTTTCGTGCATCTCCCACCTTGTAAACAATCACTGTTACTTTAAGTGTGTATTTATGTCCAGGGAGATCTTCAGTACTATTCTGGGCCTTTTTATTTTGCAATTGTCTTGGGCATCAGCACCATTTCAGAACTCCCCATGTCTAAGGCAAATAAATCTTTGTTACCCGGAGGAAAAACCTCCAGAGCACAGAGTGGCAGAAGAGTTATTGTGGGCTAATGTGACATAAACAAAGGCCACACTCAGACTAGAGGACACATGCTTCCATTTATATGCCACAGGAGTTATCAGAGGTGTCCTGGTAAGCAGCTGTCTGATCCTAGCTAAGGGAGAATTAACACTGGGAGAACAAGTACCATTTCAATCCTTTTGTGCCAACCAGGCAGCAGATCCCCCCATCATTAGTGCAAATTGAATCTGCCCTAAGCTACCAAGTTGTAAATAGTTTTTGAGTGTGAAAAAGTTTGAGGGAAAAACTGAGTTGTTGTACCCATAGTTTTGATTTTGGTAACTTCTAGGACCAAAAGTACTCTGCAGATCAAAGATTGTCTACGAAAGCAGAAGAGGTAACAAAAAGTTGCTCTAAAGTAACACTTACATATCAAGTCACCCACGTGAGGAATTGTACTTCTAAGTTTTTTTCACTTGCCGTTGTTTTTTGCTAATGATGTTGACAACCTGTTAAGCACTAAGCATCTTTTTAAGCTGCAGCTAAGTTTACATAGCAACCAATTCATTGCTGAATCCTCCAGCCACTCCCAGTACTGGCAGAAAGACAAACTAAGGCAAGAGTTACATCCAGAGTAATTGCTGGCCAAGTCCTGATTTCAGCCAGTTCCCTGCAAAGGCTGGCTCTGGAGAGGCCTTCTGTGCTGGAGGAGATGGCTGGTGGCTTGCAAAGCACAGAAGTGCACAAAACTAACCCCTAATCTGCCACTGTTTTAAGAGAGGGCCCCCTTTCCCCCTCTACCTGCACGGGGTGTTTTGCCTGGGATGAGGATGTGCGTGAGAGAGGCGCTGCTCTAACTTCACCACAGCCGGTCTGTTACACACCGAGTTACAAAGCTGCTCTTCTGAGTTTCCGCTTTCCCCTCAGCAGCTTTTTCTGATATCCTGGAGCTCTCCCCATCCTCCACAGTGCTTTGGGCCAAGTTGTCTCCAGCTGTACTTACTCCTCCCTTGCTAGTTCACAAATACATGTGCACACTTCTTTGCTTGGGAGAGCTCAGCCCCTGGCAGTTAAACATCTGCGGAAGTGTTGAAGTATTTCATGTGTCTGTTAACTGAGTTTGATTTCTTGTGGCTTAGTCTGAGGTTGCCCTGTTAGAAAGCACTGGCCTAGTTTTTCAAAAGGTCATGAACAAGGAAACTTCCTAATCTTAAAAGATGACTTCATAATCTATTTCTATTAAAAGCATTGCTTGGAGTATTGCAAGAAAAAAAAAAAGAAAATAGTGGCTTACACCATGAATAAGAATTTTTCTTTTAATACAAGTGGCTTGGACTGCACATGGCATTACCAGAAGACTGATTTAATTCATTCCACGATCAGAAAAAGTGGGCACAACGTCTAAAAATGTCTTTGCTGCTGAGCTGTCCTGCAGCAGGCACTGAAAGGAACTCGTGTACACGTGCCACTTGCACTGAGCTTCTACACACAGGTGGCAGCACTGCCGAGGTACTCCCGGTGCAGCACACTGCAGGGCCAGCTCCTGACAGCAGAGCCAGGGTTGGGGACAGGGATCCCATAAGCCACTCCAGAACCAAAGCCTGCCCCTGATGTCTCACAGCTGAGTCTGTTTACAAAGTCCTTTCCCGCAGGACACAGCCCCTTGCCAAGACCATGGCGTGTCGGGGAAGCACCTCCCTGTACACAGTGTGTATCCTAGCGACTGTTACTACCAAAGGCAGAAATACAACTGGAGTTTGTTTGGTTGTTACATGGGCGCTTCCTCCCGGGACATCCAGCACAGCCCTGCCTTGAGCCTGCAGCTGAGCGTGCACGGCCCCCTCAGGCACGGCGGGGTGGCCGCAGCCCGATGTAAGATGAGAGATGGCAGCAGCTTCATCAGACAGGGCTGCAAGGAGAGTACCACCAGCAGCACTGGCAGCGCTGCCAACCGCTGCACAGGCATCGTGTGCCATGGTCCTACTGCCACATAGCCAAGCTCCAGGCTGTCCAGGTTTGTACTCTATTCGGAAAAAGCCCCACCTCAGTTAGGAAACCAAACCCAGTTTGCACTCCAAAAGGAAAAGCACCCAAAGAGATGAACCCAAACCCCAGTGTTGTATGCCACTATCCGTGCCACCGCCACCAGCAGCACGGCTGCTCTAATCCAGGTACTTTTCTGCATGTAAACAAGCCGTTGTAAACTGCGAGGAATCACCGAACGTGACAGATGGCTCAGCCCTCTCATTTTGGCAGTGCACAGCTGTGCCCTCCTCACCTTTCTATAGCCACCAGCCAAGTTTCATATTGTCCTTTTCAATGCAAACTGTGGTTTTTTAGTATTAGTGGTGCTCTAGGTAACTGCTTCTCTGTAAAAGCCATTTTCACGTGGCAAAATAAATCCCTTCTCTAGGAATATTCAGAGCTACGTTGAGAGTGAGGCTGTGTGGGCGGACCCAGGCTGAATAC
Organism: Ifrita kowaldi; assembly: GCA_013398055.1. NCBI lineage: Eukaryota > Metazoa > Chordata > Aves > Passeriformes > Cinclosomatidae > Ifrita > Ifrita kowaldi. Next base: position 793,312 of record VZRS01000474.1, on the reverse strand, counting down.
ACGGCTCCATGCAAGTGCTGCTCTCCACTCAACTGTGACAAATCATGAGCGGGACGTACTTGGACTTTTCCACCCCCTCTCTGAGCTACACGTGTCCCCGTAGTGCATGTGCTGAAGCTTTTTGAATTCTGTTCCTCAGATGGTGCTGAACTTACCAAAACAGCTTTTGCTGGAGTGTCTTTAATAGAAACAAGATACTCCTTTTTGAGTGTGTGAGTTGAAGCACTTCACGTGTGGCTGTTTTGTTGTTTTTTTTAAACACCATACAGCGAAGAATTGAAAACAAAACATCCCAGACTTCTGAATTGAAATATAGGCTTTACAACCACATAGTAAGTGTAGGCTCTTATATTTTAGTTTAAGACTGTATCATTTTATAGAGTACCAAAATAAGCAAAGGATCAGCACTCCATACAAAGTGTTAGTTCTTGTGAAGAGGGTAAGGGGAAATGGACTTTAATTACACTAATTTTTTTTTTTGCAAGTTTAAAGAAAATTCCATTTCAGCAAAACAGATTTGGGTTTCAATTCCCCAAATTTCATTAAATAGTGTTTCTTTAAAGACAATTTACATTTTTCTCATTCAAAGTAAAGGGATGATTTAAAGCACTATTAACAAGGAGGTGGTGCTGGTAATGTTTAATGTCAATATGCAATGGCATCTGCTATAAAGGCTAGAAGAGCAACACAAGTTTATCTTTACTTCTGAAGACTACTAGAAATTGGCTAACACTGGAGAAAAGTTTCAAGCACAGCACACGACTCTAGCTCTAGGCTGCTGCCAGGAAGCCTCTGCTAGTCCATACACTGCCAGGGGGACTCTGCCAGCACAGCCCAGGGCCCCATGGCAGCAGTGACACGTTCTCACACGTGTACCCTGTGTCCCACTTACAATGGGTACATCTTTTCCCTGTCTTACGGCATTAAAACGCAAGTTAGCAGCTAACATTGCCACTACAATTTTACAGAAGCATAAAGCTGAACAAAATAGCAGTTAAAACAAATTTAAGCTCTCTGTTAAACTCCATGGCAACCCTTCCTCCTGTCCTACACCCTTGTCCAATTCCTTCCCCGGCTCCTTCCATAATGTCTATTTTACAATGAAGAGGTTAAGTGGATTTACATGATGCAAGCGCAACTCAAAGACTTTTGCCCTAGACATATAACCATGTTAAACTGTGAATTATACATGTGATAGATCTCTAACAGCAACCACCAGATTTTTAAAGAAACACAAGTATTTCAGCATGTACAGTAATGAGTTTAAAACTGTCCAACATCGTCGCTTTCATACATTCTCTTCCCTCTTTATAGCATTAACGGGATTTTAGACCTTGATGGCGACAATCCCAAACAAGAGTAAAATGAATTTATTTTATTGCAAACAAACGTCTAGAGTTAAACTTCTCCACCCACTTTCTTTAAAGAGAAAAGGAATCAGCAGGCTAAGGAGATACACCCATTTGAGAATTGACATGATTAAAAATTAAGATATAAAATGGGTGACTCACAGTTTCATTAGCTTACAAAATGGTGGAGTAACTACTACAAGCACACTAGGTATACAGTATTTTGTGGGGAAAGAGTTATACAGACACACAGCTAACTTCATATAGATCCCATTAGACAACTGGATTTACAACAAGTTTTGTTTAATAAGAAATGGGCAAAGCCAGCTTCTTTTCAGAATCAAAATGCAGAACAAATGGAAAAAAAATTATGGTGTTGTACCTTCACAAGTTTGAGCCTCCACAAATAAAGCAACCGAGTTTTACAACTTTTAAGAGCTTCTACATACACTCCACCATCGCTATCTAGCCCCAGGTTTCCTCTTTGCCCCCAACATCTTATTGAGTTCCAAATGTTACAAAAAAGTCCTAGTTATTGCCAGAAACTTTTGCCTCCCCCTCCTCCCCTCCCCACCCAAGAGCTTCATAGAGAGGATGGAGTGTAATAGGGAGCTTTACATAATCTCATGGTATTTGAGGGCTACTAAGATGCCTCCATACGAATCTGGTTGCTAACATTTCTATTGTATTGTGACATGACTCACGACTGTTTCTTAGAAATTGGGGGATGGGGAAAAAGGAGAAAATTCTTTAATAAAAAGACACCAGGTACAAAGCAACGTTTTACTTTTGTTGTGGTAAAAAAAAAGTCACATTTTACAGATAAAATGTAGAACCCTGAAATACTGACACATTCTCTTATCGTGCACAATGCTGAGGTTCTCTTACGAATCACTTTAAAACTGCAATTAAAAATGTACAAAAAAAGAAAAGAAAAAAATCAACCCACAAAGCTTCTAAAAAAGGAACCCGCAGGCACTTCCTCTTGTGGAATGTTTAAAAAGTTAGCCTACTAAAGAAAACAGTCGACTTCTTGTGAAGGTTTTGGAGAAATATGTATCAGTTCATTTATTTGGGTATTCAATAATATCCTTGGTGATAATGCTGACTCCATGGCTTCTGACCCCAGAATTGCTGCAATAGATTAATAAATAGTTAGTTTTAACCTGCAATCACATAATGGTTAAGTTTCTTACTTGGGAAAAAAAAAGAAAAAGCATTTAAGAAACATTTAGTTCCCCTGGAACTTGGGAAGATTAAAGTCCTCTCCAATAGCAGCAAGTTCCTGAACAAATGAAGGCAGTTAAGAGTTCACTTCACAGCAGTAATGTGAAGCCAAGTGCTACATACCATTAAGAACATTAAGCCACAGCTGGTATTTGATATATCAAGACCATCAAGCCAGCTTAAGTTTTGCACAGGAAGCTATTTATAGTGATATTACCTAGCATTACAAGACTTTCCTATGCAGTTTTGATTATGCATCTAATTGTTTTAGTCAGCATTTTGCAACATTCAAGTTAACAATCAGTAAAAATGTAAAGTTGGGACTACTTACACCCTGCTGCCACTGGTTGTAGCCCTGAGATTGGTTTTTGTAGCCACGATTATTTCCCCTTCCTCTGAAGTTCTGCAAGAGGACAACAGTTTTTAAGTACTTCAGCTATATGTGTTTTCCACAAGAGCCCTAATACCAACCTTTATTACCACCAAAACATCACACACCATATAGAATAAAATACAAGGTATCAGCCCCAGGTTAAAAGAAAAACACACCACCAAAAAATCCCTCTCTGAAAAACATTAGAATACCAAAAGCTTCCTCCTTCCCCCTCTAAGCAACTGCTTTTTAAGCATGGGGCAAGAACCTCAGAATTAATACACCAGCTCAAACTGTTGTTGCCTGGTCTGGAAAGCTGGCTAATCCAGTTTTGACTCACCCTATTTCCAGCTGCTAAATGCACCAGGACAACTAAAAATACAAGAGCTTCTCTATTTTTAGTTAGGAAAGGCTGTAGTTGCTACAAGGATATGTTATCTGATCAGACAAAAGGATATGGGTCACACAACTGAAAATAGAAGAGCTAGCCCACAGAACTTCAAATAGAAGTTATAGTACAACAAAGGGACATTGATACAAGTAGATAAAATGTTGCTTTTTCTCTGTTTGCCAGTATTAGGCAAACCTGAGCCATGTTTACTGGCTTGGGCTCCATCTGCTGGCTCTTCTGTAATCCCAATTTTGTTTTCCAATACTTCCGCCAATATTCCACCAGATAAGATCTAGGCTAGTGTGTCTTTACTAGTTGTGTTTGATACTAGACACCAAAACAAAGACTCTGTGCAGAGTTATTTTCAGAAAGTTCCATAAATGTTCGATAAAGATACACTTTGATCCTAAGACCAAACAAGTTACTACTGTTGGGGAAGGGGAAGAAACACAGAACAAAAATCCCAAAACAAGCCTTCATACACATGCACTAAAAATCTTCATTTTTAACAGGAGAGAGGTACAGCCCTAACGTGAAACCCCCCCATCCACATCAGCACTTGTTACTCGATATTCAGAGCCCTGGGCACATGCACTAAACGAGAAAGGCCTTGCAGCGTGGCACCAGTGTAGCACCACAACCAAGTTTGTGACTGTTCACAGGCACCAGAGCTGTCAAACAACATCTTCTGAAGTACTGCAGTTTAACTAGTCAGTCGCCCCTCAAAGCATCACCTGGTTGTAGTTTCCCCTGTTGGGCATTCCACCTCTGTTATAGTTTCCTCTGTTTGAGTAGCCACCTCTGCTTGGAAAGACAGGGCCGCGAGGATACGGGTAGCCAATTGCTCCGCTGCTGCCACCGCCACCACCGCCACCTCCACCACCTCGCTGAGGCATGTTGCCTCCCCTCCTGTTGTATCCACCACGATTGCCAGGGACTGCAGGGAGAGAGTTACTTCAATCAAGTAATTGTTAGGTCTTATGTATTTCCTACACAAAGATGAACAGTGCAATCCAAGGTTTTGACAATCCTCTCACTCAAGCTGGACAATTAACTATGCACTAAAATGTTAAATTTATTGAAACTGAGATCAAGGTTCCCACTACATAATAACTGCAATGCAAGTACTGCAACCTTCTTCCCCAGCAGCAGCAACCTCTGGAAGTCACAGACTTATTTCTAGGCTCACCTCCTCCTCTGAAGTTGCCCCGCATGTTGAATCCTCCACGTCCTCTCTGACCCCTATTAAACTGATTTTTATTGCTCTTCTTGTTCTTCTTTGAGCCAGTGTTCTGTTTCTTTTCTGGCGGAAGAGCTTTCTTACTTTCTTCTTTATACTGTTCCAAAAGCTTCTGAGCTTCTTCTTTTTGCAACTCTACATAGATTATTTCATCAAAACATTCTGCTACCTCTGGCAGTGTGAAGTTCCCTATAATTGCAAAAACACTGAGTATTCAGCATCTACATTCAGCTACAATCAAAGCTGCAATTTAACCACCTTTCTCCCATTCTTCCTCCCACCCTCTCCATCCCCTCGGCATAGGGACAAAATTACATAATTTGAGCATTTAGGAAATGTAACAGTGACAAAGGAAATAAACAGGTCTTCATGGAGTTGCCAGTACTGTTCCAAGCCTTGAAAACATTCTGCCTATCTTTTTTTTTTCTTTTATAAGCCTCCACTCAGAACACCAGTTTCTGCCAAATATGTCACTTCTATAGGGCACTTTATGCCAAGACAGCTTTGTGCATCTGCATGAAGCGTTATCACCATAACTGAGTAGTGTTAAGGACTGCAGCAGAGGGAACACAATATAGTGTTATCCTACCAAGTTACAATAGTCTTCCAGTTTTGTATAAATACAACTGTTTAAGATAAAGTGATTTTTTAGACTTCACGTTTACTTAATCCTTTAAACAGATATTCAGCATCCTAAAACACAGTATAGGATTATGTTCCATGCCTTTCATTTTGAGAACTGCATGCTCTGGAAGATCTTTTCCCTCCACCTCTGCCTTCTTTTGTGTTCTTTGCTTGTAGTCTTCATCTTTTGGGCAAACAACAACTGCTTTGCGCTGGAAGCCTGCAAACAGGCACATTTTTCTCCTCTGCGCAGCTGCAGACACATTTGTCTGAAAAAAATGCAGTAACTTACTACACGTAGCTGTCATTGTAAGAGTTAAGGAAGTCAACTTATGGTGTATAGACTTCACCTCTACAAGAGCTTGCAATGAAGTTTACAAATAACTGGACATAAAGATGCTGCATAATGCAAAGTTACGAGCTCATATCCACGTGTTAAAACACTATTCCTCCCACATCCCATAAATCTAGAGAAGTTCAGACAAGCATTTGTAGTAATATCTCAACTTTGTGTCCCCTGAATGAGTAGTAAGTCAGTAACTGAAACAACTGCTATTATATTATAACTTTAATCCCAATTAATTACTACAATACAGCCTATAACAAATTTCTGTAACCGTTTTTCATTGAAGCTTCTACCTGATCCAAAATGAAATTCCGCTTCTTACGAGCTGCGATCTCAATGAACTTTCCAAGACACTGTGGAGCTCTCTGCAACAGTGTGTTAAGCTTGCCAGTGTCTGCCATCTGACGCTTAAAACCTGCAACCTATGGAGAGATTTCCCACAGTTAGTGAGTGTAGTCCTGACACAGGTGGCTGACATTTTTCTTTGCTAAATGCTTTCCACCACACTTCAAGGGTTGTTCAATTCAAGGCCACAGCTGCTGCAAACTCATAACTGAAATTCTCACGCCTCCATAGAACGTAGGAGATTTATAAACAAAGGCTCTATGAGAATTGGTACCGTTCAGTTCCAGGTATACTCATCACAATACTAATTCCAGCTAAATGCTCTATTCTGAGAACAGTGATGTATAGAGAAATAGAAACACATTCAACAGTCAACAACAGCTGACTAGTTCTTACATATTACCACAAAAAGCTTCAGAATCCTGCCATGTGTGAATTACCAGCTCAGCAAGGTAATAAAATTGTTACACAGAATCATTAGGTTGGAAAAGATGTTTGAGATCACTGAGTCCAACCTATGACCTAACACCACCTTGTCAACCAGACCATGGCACTAAGTGCCACATCCAGTCTTTTCTTCAACAAGAACGGCCACTAGCTAACAAGTAGCCAGTTTCTTCAATACAAAAGAACCCCATGGCAGCCAAAGACCATGGATTTACAGGAAGTTTTTAAATATATCAAGAAATAAAATGTCTTACCACTTACCATCATTTTGTCCATAATAGTATTTGTCCCAAGAATGTTGTATTTCCCAGGATTTGCTGCTGCATGCTTGGTAACCCATGTAGTCTTGCCAGCTCCAGGCAAGCCAATCATCATCACCACCTATGACAAAAAAGTTCTGTATCTGAGATACTAGTTCCAAGATTTTCTTTAATACACAACTTAGCTCAGCAAGCCTAATGGATACTGAGAGGAGATGTGGGGGTGTTGGGGGTGGGGAAGGTAGTGGTAGTTGACAGGTCATGAGACACTAAGTATTAAAACTCCCAAACAAAAATGTCAGGAGTGAGGTGGAATAGTCTGCTTAACTGTACCATTTCCATCCAGCTGCCTCAACAGAAGAAACTTACCTCACAATCTTTCTTTTGCTCGGGTCCCTTTGGTCCTCGGACCCTATCCTCCAGGGGGACCTTCTGGATGAAGGTGTACTCTTCAGGTACAGGGAAGTAAGGTTCCTCCTTCTGACCAAAGTTGAACTCAACTGCACAGTTATGGCAGAGAACATGTGGAAAGAGTGGTCGCCCATCAAGAACTTCCTTGCTTATTTTGAAAGCAACACCAAGCTCTTGTCCATTCTTGGAATATGAGAGTTCCACTTCATCACCATCAAAATTCTGTTTTACAGACAAAGCATTATTTTGGGTAAAATTAATTCACTTTATACAGTTAATTAGTCACTTCTCTATACTGGCTATGTTCACTCAACTTCGTAACACTGTTATTTCATAATGGAACTAAAGCCAATTTTCTCTTCTAATGAGTCACTGTCAGTGATCATCTTGTTCAAGATCTGATTTTTTGTCAAGAGGCTTTAAAGACATTTGTGCATGAATATGAAATCATGTTGCCAGCAGTCATTGTTAGTAATAGCTGCTGCTTCTACTGCCTGCCTATGTTAAACAACCTGTCTTGCTCCCATGATTTTATCTATTTGCTTTACTGCTCCTAACATCAAAACGGTCTAAAAATTGAAAGATGTTTTCCCCTCAAAAGAAAATGTAAGTGAAAACTTACAGCAAAACATCCAATTACATCATTTTCATCAAACTTCTCACCAAAGTCTTCAGTCTCACAATTGCATGTCTTTATTCCTTTTAGAGAATACCCATAAGAAAATTCTTCTTCACCTGAAGAAAAAATTTAAACTAATTACAAACAGGCTTTCCCATCTAACCTTTTAGACATAAATCACCTTACAGCTACTTAAGTAACTGCTGTTCAGAATATTTTTATTAATGCCAAAACAAGCTATGACACCCCCCAACAGCTACACAAGCTCATTCTTCTATTCAATACTTCACTTGAGATAGAACAGCAGTGTTTCCTCAACCCAGTTTAAGAGCCCTGTGCTGCTGGTTCCAGATTCATGCTGACAATAAAGCTGAACTGTCAGATAAAGACATGAGCAAATATTTTTAAACTGTGAAGACCTGATTACGCAGTGGTATACCTGCTGTAACGTAGTCAGAAAGGCTTTCTGAAGTTAAGTCTCCAGGAGCACTTACCCCTCCCATTTTAAAGGGAGTTTAGCAGACAATCAGCCTATGCAACAGCTGAGGATGAAGCTGCAAGGAACAAGCTAACAGCAAGTGTCAAACACAAGGACAGGTGTAACTTAAGTAGAAAGCTGTTGCTGATGTCAGAACATACCAACTCACCAATATTTCTTCCAAAGATGTGTTTCAGCAACAAATATGAGTCATAAATATTATAATAATAATAATTTGTCATGTATCTCATGAAGTTGTACTTCTTTCTTTCCAGCTATTTTCAGAAATTAGTATTTTCCCACCAAGCAAAAAAAAAAACATAATGTAGTTATCACTGGTAAATTTTATACCATACCCCACCCTTTAAAAGTGGAGGGAAGGGCAACCCCCCTTTTTCCACTTATGACACTGCATGAAAAGGAGAAATCCTTTATCTTCTCAGGTATTCAATGATGTTCTCCACAATCCATACATGATCACTGGAAGAATTAATTCTCAAATGATGGCCCTAACCCTTACAGGTCTGAATACTTTATGACTTTATTTGGTAATATTCTAGTAATATTCTCACAGCATGTCCAGTGAATGACTCAAATTAAGACCACAACACAGACTACAATCACTAAGCTTGGCCCCCCTGCTTCAGAAAAAAATTATTTAAAACTTCAGTCACATCAACACAAAAACAATCAAACACTTAAGTCTTACCAAGCAACATTCCACTTGTGTTCAGTGACCAGCCAACTCGCACTTCATGTATGTCAATGTCTTTTGTATACAGGTGCTTAACAGGAATCTTTTCCGTAACCTATTTTTAAATTATTCAGTAAAAGGTAAGCAGTATTTATTATACACTAACAAGATGGAAGCACAAAAGGTAACATTTGGAACCTTTACACTTTGGTTACACTTTGCTAATTTTTAGTGATCACCTTCTGCAAAAATAAAACATATTTAAGAATATGAAACCACAAGCTAGTGACTGAACAGTTCTATCTCCTGAATTAGCAATGAAGATTGAAGATACCATAAATCTTCATCACTTTGTCATAGCAGTCCCTCTGAGTGGTCAAAAGCCTTAAGTTCTTTTGACACTATAAAAATCACAAACAATATATATATGTATAAAAGAAAACCAGTTGCCATGAAGTTGGGATTAACAGTACATTACTCAGCTAAGAAAATGTGCAATGTATTAAAAAACCCTGCTTTTCAGAGACCAGGGAAAGTATTACACTATCCCTTTTCACTGTAAGCAGACTTCCTGGGCAAGCTGCCAGCTTCCAAACAACATAACCAGATTTAAAGCAAAAAAGCAACAAACAAAAACACCCCAGGAACCCCAACAAATGCACCTAAAAGCACTGGAATCTATATGCAACCAGCTGTTTTTTAACCGTCTTTAGAAACTTTACTAAAATGAAGTGGAGAACCCATCAGTATCCTATCAACCTCTGCAACTATTCCAGTCAGGTGACTGAGGTGAAACTCATTTGAAAGCGAACAGGATAATAATTAGTGACATAAATTTCACTTCACTGGCCTTCCAAAGTTATAGGTATCAACAGACACAGAAATCACTCCATGCAAAAGCTCAGATAATGGGATCACTACCCAATTCTCATGGTAGCAGTTACATTTGAAATCACTAGAGAAAGAGAACAGATTTATATACACAGGGCCATCATATGCAAAGAAGCCTTTAACATGGTTAAGTAAAGAAGAAATACGAAAAATAAATTCAAGCTTTGTGATCTTGTTCCTCTTCCATCAACAAGTTGGAGAAATCAGTTTATTAGAAAGCTGATTGCTCTTTGTCGTTCTTACCCTTCAGGAGAACTCTTGCTCTCAAAATTCAACTACCTGCTAAATACTCACATCCAATGCATCAAGTCAGAGCTAATGATGTTGGAAGGGACCTCTAGAGGTCATCCAGCCCAAATCCCTGCCTAGAGCAGATCAAACTCATAGACTAAGTAGAACCAGAAAGGACTGTTGGGATAATTTATATCCCATTAAAAAAAGTCAAGCTTCCTGTAGTCTTCAGGAAGTATAAAAATCCTTTCAGTGTTGACCCATGAGATGCTATATACAATTCTTGGTTAAAAAATGAGACCAAAAGTCTCACATTCAGAACAAATACAGTGTTTTGTGTTTGGGTTTTTTTTTTTTGTGTTTTGTTTTGTGTTTTGTTTGTTAAATGGAAGCTCTTATAAAAGAGGAAACATTTTTGCAGACTGAGCCATCTTCTTGTAAGAGAAGGCCTTTTAAGAGTCCTGTTCACATCAGTCAGTTTCAACTAAGTCCAAAAATATCTAACAAGTATTATATTTAAGCATGCAAAAGTCTCCCATAAACATTAGTTTAACTCACCTTCATCTCAAAGCAGACTTTGCCTTTAGAAACTCCATAGGAGGCTCTTCCTCCAGCCCAAAGGAAAGCAAAGCTTTCCATGGTCAGAGAGGAAGCACTAAACCGGTCTCTTGAGATTTTAAAATGCAGGTCACAGTTATCTGTTAACATAAAAATCATTCTGTTTACTCTGATTACAAAATAAAATACAGGTGTCCAATTTTATGCAATAAAGACGATGGCAGCTTTCAAAGGTGATTTTAAAGACAAACTGCCAGCAAGTACCCAGGATCTTTCAGAGAAGCAACATGCCTAAATGGAACTGCAGACTGAAGCTCAGCCAAAAATCTTAAGAAAAGCTAGCTAATGAGTAATTTTCAAGATGCCACCTTCACTTCTGTCACACAATTTCCCTCTATTTTTTCCATCTGCTTAAAAAGCCCTGACTTTCACCTTATCTGTTAGAACCCTCTATGTCAGTAACCTCTTTCCATCAATACAGAGCCATCTGCATTGTGCTCTCCACAGTACCCTCTAGAGACCTGATTCTGAAGTAGTCTTACTGCTCAAGCCCAGACCTAAGGGCTGCTAAGAAGTAAATATGAACACAAGTGTTTTTATTTAAGTACTGAACATAGTCGTTGGTTAATACAGTCAATTAGCAAGTCAAATTAGATTATGCCAATTAATATAAAGGCAGTTAGGTCAGATGTACATGCAGATATGCTAAGCACAGAGAATGTGTTAAGAGAACCTACTTCAGGGCAGAAACATAACCTACACACTACGAATTCACCTATCACTCTTAAGAACTGAAGTGGAACCTTGGTTTTACACCATGAAATTGCAAATCAATCACCCAGCAGGTTTCAGAAAGACAACGCCAAATGGTAACAAGGGGTGCAGCATACAACAAGGAATCCACAGAAGCAGCTCCAAACCTATCTGATGGTTACAAGAAAGGAGCAAAATGAGCCAACAGTGAGGAGTTCTGCTCTGGTATAAAACCTGCATGATGCCAGAATACACTAAAATGCAGTCTGCCCTGTATTACTGGGAACTCTTATGCACAAAATTTTGTTTTGTTTGCATACAGCCATCTCCAATTCCAAAAATACTATTAGTGATCCAAGTGTCTTCTCATTAATACTGCTAAATCTTATTTGTTGCATGAAAAGCAGGTGAAATCATACAGAAGAAACCCACCTTCGCAGGCTACCTTTAGAACAGGAGATGAGAACAGAATTTGAAGTTACAGCTTCTTTTTAAGACACAGGTAATAAAAAGCACTTAAGAGTGGCTAAACCTCTTACACGTCTGGATCACTATCCAGAAGAGAGTGCCAATTCGTTACACAATTCAGCCTTAAAGCTATGTTTGAATCTTATCTCTAAAGAGACTGTCAACACTTTAAGTCACAGTTTGTCCAGTAACAAGATTTTCCACTAGAAAATACTATTATTACTAGAAACAATAGTAATGAAAAGCAGCTATCTACTCAGTTATTGGAAAAATCCAAAGCTCCCACAGAAGTGGCTACTCACCAGGTTAGCAGCTAGAAACTTGAGACTTAGCAAAATGTCAGGGATGGCATATTCAGCAATTTACATGGCTGTAAACTAATACATCCTTTCATTTCAAAGCATTTCTTGTGGAATAAAACCACCTGAAACTTCTAACAAATAGGCCAGAAAATGCCAAAAATTAAGCTTTTCTTCCATGGCACTTTAAGAATCCAACAAGTTCAAGCGTTACTTCAAGATCAAGTTTTCTAATGTTGCACTGAGTCCTTATACTTACTCCCAAGAATACAAATGTCAACTCTGCCATTATGGTACATTACAGTAATAGTAATGTTTATAATCTGTCTCAAAAAACCCTGTCTGCAGGTACTTCTTGATTTCTAAGCTCTGCTGACCAGTTCTCTCTACCATCCCACTTGCACAAACCACCACCCCAAGCCCACACACTCACACGCTGCATAAATGGGTCACTTTTGAGGAGGCCTTACCAGATCTTGTTAAATTTATTAGAAGACCGAACACTCCAGTGCTTGGTACATAAATAGGGGAACTTATGGAGGGAGCTCACTTCCCAAACTGTATTTTGTGACCACCTATGCTACTGACTCACTGAGCTTCCTGGGCAATAGTGCTGGACAGCTGTTTTCTCAAGCTGTCTCTAGGGTGTTCTGTGCTTGCTTTGTACTTGGCCACCTAAGTTTCCAAACTAGATTAGTGCTTTGGTTAAGACTTCTTCACAAAACTGTCTATCACTACAGATTTCATAGGAAAACCAAGCTTATTACTGCTAATATATATCCTCCTGTTCTTTTGTATACTAAAAACTGGTGGAAACACAGTATTTTTCTAATTCAAGTTACCTGGTAACGAAAGTCAACAAATGTATCCTCCCCGTTTCAGAAAGTGTGGCTTTAAGATTAAAAGCCTTAACACCACATCTTTCCAGAGCAAAGGAAAGCATGTTTACTCACAAGTGTCAAGACAAACCACTGTGTCGTCAAAATGTTCATCTTCTTCTTCAACAGGTGGTTGAGGGGACTTGGCCCTGAAAAAACAAAACCCAAACAAAACATAACAGTTACATGTATTTTCATGACATTAAAATTTCTGTACTCTGTTCCTCCTCATTCACAAAATGCTGCCCAGCACCAAGCCTGTTTACCTGCTATACTTGTTTTCCTCAATGTATTCGAAGTATCCACGGCCATGGTCTTCACGTGGTCTCTTCACTCCCCTCTTCTTCTCACCAGGTTTTTGTTCAGTTTTACCATCTGCTGAAACGAATGCAATGATTTATTTTAATTATTTTAAATTTTAGTTTAATTGGGAATAAAATCTGTATGATGGTTTCAACTTTGCAAACCGCAGGAAGCTACAGCATGAGGTAAGCAGTAAAATCTTAAATAAGAATTTTGCTATGTTACTAAGGTAAAACCCCCATCCTGAATTTTCACGGCAGACTCAAAACTTGTCGCCAATCAGAAATCATTTAGCAGACGGAAGTTGCCAATACACCACGCAGTAGCCAGTACGGCCCTCAATGTTAAGATCCCCAAGGAAAAGCAAAAAATCCAGAACAAATTTAAAAAAAAAAAAGAAAAGGAAGAAGAAAAAAAAAAGATAAAAANAAAAAAAAAACATAAAAAAACCCCCCCCTCCTGCCCCGCCGCGCCTACAGACCCGCAACACCATCACCACCCGCCCACCGCGCGGGCAGCGGGACATTGCCGGCCTCTCGCAAGGGCACCGTGCGATGCGCACGACTGCGCCTCCTCCCGGCGGGCCGCGGGCGGGAGCCCCAGGGAAGGGATTCCTCCTCCTCCTCCCGCCTCCATTGTACCGCCAGGCCTTCCCAGCGCCATCCCGTGCGGCGGCTCCCAGCCCGGAAGTGACGTCACGCGCGCCCAGCGCCGCTCGGCGCACAATGCACAGCGC